>CANXYC010240345.1:0-11087 GCA_948193065.1 Aleurites moluccanus | reverse complement strand
CCTCTATCTCTGTGAGATTTTGACTATATATATATATATATATATATATATATATATATATATATATATATATATATATATATATATATATATATATATAGCCTTTCCCTGGCTTGAACCAGTGACTTAAGAAAATGGAGTGAGCTTTTAATTGCCAAGCAACTCCACTTTTTTTTTATACTTCTTTTCTTTAGTCAGCATTTTATTGACTGAGGGGAATAATCAGCCAATCAGATGTTAGTTCATTATTAAGTTGGGCAATTAAAATGGAGAGAGAGAGAGAGAGAGAGAGAGAGAGACGAGAAAAGGGAGGGGAATGGTGACCTCCAGCGGGTAATGAGTCTCACTGCCCACACCACCATGACAAGGGAGCTCCTACGATCTAACTGACTCCAGAATCAGCATGAAATAGTGACTCATAGTGGAACACGCACCATTCGGCGCGTCCAACATTTTCCAGCTTCCACCGTCTTTTTCAGTCGATCCCATGTTTGTTTCCAGCTATTCTGATCCTATTGAATTCCTCATCGTATCAACTTTATTTTGATACCCATCGAGCAGCCAAACCTTGACCAGAGTGGCAGATCAAAAATTAGAACCACCAGACTTTTTTAGACAGTTTTTGACAAGATGGCGACCAGTGACAGATAGTGAAGTGAATTTACAAGCTCCTGACCTCAAGACGAGTGGAATGTATAAAGACAAACCTCCAGAAACACTCCGAGAATGACGCATGGCCAGGTTGCAGTAGCTTCTCTTGCAAAGCATGGAGTCCAAGATCCAACAGTCTCGTTTCAACTCTTAGGTATTTTTCAACCTTAGTTCAAATGAAATTCACGTGGGTAAATCTGAAACCTTTGCCTTTTTATTTCAAAGCCTGAATTCGGTTTATTTAATGCCAAAATATATTTATAATTGTTATATTTTGTTTTTGAGATTAATTGATGACTTGCGATTATTATTAATTATAATGAATTAATCTTAGAAATTTTATTAATTGCGAAAGTATGCAAAAAAAATATATATATTTGAATTAATTATGTAAAAATTATTATTATTATTATTATTTATAATGAATCAAATAATTTAAGTTGGTTTCATTAGATTTAGGAATGACAAAAGTTTTGAAACGCAAATCGATTTTATAAGAATTATGTACTAATATTTAAGTTTGTTATTTTATGTCAGTGGGAAATGTTCTAATTTTAGGGAGATTTCAGCGAAATCTTTAGAGTAATTTCGTATAATTCTAAAGTTAAGTTTGTATCCTAATATTCTTTGTGTGTTATCCAGTTCTAGTGTCATAGATATATTTCTAGTCATTAAATATTAGGCTCTCTGAAAAGAGTTTGTTGGTTTGATCATCGTCAAGTTTATGAATTATATAGTTTAATATAACATCCTACTCCTCTTATTTGTTTAATGCTATACTTGCATTGTAATACCCTATAAAAAGCTTACCATGTTTTTATGAATAAAGTTTTCAGTATGTGGTTTGAAATTATCAAAATGACTTAAAATAATTTTAAAAATTCAGTTAGAGCGAAAACAAGAAATTTTCCTGAAATTGTCGGTGTCGATATCGCTGCCGCAAAAATAGCAGTCCGATCGAGAGATGAATTTATGATTCTAACTT
The DNA here is from genome assembly GCA_948193065.1 of Aleurites moluccanus. Classification (NCBI taxonomy): domain Eukaryota; kingdom Viridiplantae; phylum Streptophyta; class Magnoliopsida; order Malpighiales; family Euphorbiaceae; genus Aleurites; species Aleurites moluccanus. The sequence goes on along the minus strand of CANXYC010240345.1, from coordinate 9,451 downwards.
AGGGGTAAATGATTATGTGTATGCATGTGTAAATACATAAAAAGAAAAGAGGTGAAAAATGTTTAAGAACACTGATAAAGTAAGTAATGGCAAAACCGTAAATAAATGAAACTTTAGGGGTATAGTGGAATTTCGACAGTCTGAGTTTCAGAACGGCTCTGAAACTATTTTTAAAGTATTAATAAAAATAAGATGTTTGAATATTCACTTTGAAATCCAAATCCCGACGGAATTGTCAGAATAAATTACCGAAGGAAAATGTGGTAAAAGCACAATTTAAGGAAAGTTGAAGGACCAAAAGGAAAGTTACCAAATGTGACTTACTACATAAGCCACACTTAGAAATTTTTTGGCCATTTTTCTTCTCTTCTTGTTCAAAATTTGCTCCACCAATTTCCATTGATTTTTCTTCCATTTTGCTAAGGAAAATCCATGGAAACTTGAAGTAAACTTCATATAATCCATCCTCCATCCATTTGCAACCATAGAAATTAAGAAAATTTCAAGAACAAGCAACTAAGGATTTTTGGCCACTTCACCTTTTTGCGATAAATTGTTGCTTTGTTTGATTTTATGGTTGAATTAAGGTTAATTGATGTTAGTTAGATTGAGTAAATTGTTTAATTGCATCAATTGATGCATATAGTATTTTTGCCCAATTTTCAAACCCTAAACCTAAGTTGTATGAATTGATTTTGTGCAAATAGATTAGTATGTATAGCTTGAGTGTAGAATAAGTTAATTGGATGTTTATTGATGTGTAATCGATGGTTGGTTTTTTGTAGAAAATTCGATTGAAGAAATTTGTCATTTTTGCCTACTTTGAGGAATTTGAAGAGATTGATGGCAAATCAATTTTGCTAGGTGATTTGAAGTATTAGGTGAGTCTTTTATGCATCATTTGTTATGCCTAAAGTGTTAAATTTCCAATTGGAATCCATATGTAAAAAGCCAAAAGTGGCCGAACCATAATTAGGGCAAATTGTCTTTATTTTGCCTTAGTTTTTGGCTTGTTTTCCTATGCCAAATTGATCAATTTGATGATGTTTATTGATGTATATATAATGCCTATGGAATTGCTTTCAATGTGTGTTGTTGTTGATAATTGGGGCAATATCAATGTTGCACCAAAACCTTGTCAAAATGTCATTTTATTGTTGCACACAATGTGTTCGATAACATGCCTAACTCAAAAATCCATAGGCCAACCATTTGAATGCCATCGTTGCCAGCAACAATGGCATGCCAATTGTGTTAACTTTTTGGTCGTAAATGACTAACTTATGTTTGATCCCATTGTTGGTTGTTAGACCTTTGGTCATTGTATAATCGATTGTTATTGATGTTTTATTGATTCTATTGCTCATTGAATTGATTGATGATGAGTTATTGATACTTGGTGATGCCATTATTGAGAATTGTATCTATTGATGTGTTTATTGATTCTATTGATTCCGATGTAATTTGACAGAGCTGCCGCCCCGACAGGATAGTGAGTACATACTGTCGGTATTGTGCACAATGTATATTGTTATGCCCTAACTGGGAAGGGTTATGTATCCTAGTCATAAGACCTGATCCGTCTTATGTATATTGATATGAGATTGATTTGTGCTTAACACATTTCTATACGTATGGCTTTATATCTATCATTATCTATCTTATCCATGTGATATACTATCTATTGATTTCATTGCTGACTTACAGTCATATTTTGTTTTTGTTTCTATATCCAGAGTTTTGAGTAGATTGATTCATTTATTTCATCTGCCTATTGGTTATTAATATTCTATTGTTGGTCGATGCATATTAGATTTACTGAGTATCATATATACTCACTCTCTCACTATTTCCCTCTCCAGGTGCAGAGTAGGAGGCTGATATCCTAGCATTTTGACTCTCTACGGATTCTGCAGTATTATAGCAATGTAATTATATTAAACATTGAATATTTTGTATGTTCATATCCTAACTGCTCCATGGGTTATGTATGGTATAGTTAGTATACGAACATGTATATATGGGTATATTAGAGATAAATTAATGATATGATTATGGTAATTACAGAAAGTAACAGAATGAATGACAGAGTATCAGAATAAATAGTGATTATGTGAGTGTATGATTATATACTGTTATATGATTGATAATGGGTATAGATGTTTCTATTGCGGTATTGTTTTAGTATGAGATTGTATTGATGTGATTGATGGGTTCTACGGGTGTCGGTCGCCTCAACATCTCCCACACCCTAGGACCGTCGTGGCTCGCCAGATCGAGTCATGACAAGAGGTGGTATCAAAACTTTGGGTTACAGATATTAGAGCACTAGGTTACCGATATCAGAGCTCTGGGTTATAGATATCAGAGCATAGGTTACAGAGGAATAGTAACTAAGTACAGTATGGGTAGAGTTAAGTAGACCATGGAGCATAGGAATTCTTGTATCGTCTTTTGTTGAATTCATCAAGTATGTGTATAAGTATTCTACATATCTGTAATATACTGAGTACGCGTTTTGTTTTTCCTACAGTTTATAGAGATGTCTGACGACAGAGACAGGAATACCAGAGAGGCAGAGGTAGCCTCTAATGAGCCTCTGGTCAGAAAGGTTTCTGTTTTTGAGGGACCATCTAGATCCCAACGGACTATAGGGGATACAGAGAGGAGTGATGACCCCTGGAGGATAGAGATGATGAGGGGAATGATGGATTTGTGTAGGGAACTAGCGGATTTGAGGCGGGAACGACAGAATGTATCGCCACTGCCAGTACCAGCAGCAGTGCCACCTCCTGTTGCACCTGCTGCAGTACCTATTGCTCCAGCTCTTGTACAGCCAGCTGTGGTTCTTGGAGAGCCTATTGTATAGGGAGCCCACCGAGTTATTGATGAGGGCAGAGTTTCTATATTTAGCTTTTTAAAGCTAAACCTTCCTGAGTTCAGAAGTGATAGAGGCGATGAGCCTAATGATTTTCTTAAGCAGATTGAGAAGGTAGTTAGGAGACTACCTTGTTCTGATATTAGAGCAGTGGAGCTAGTGGGTTTATTGCTAAAAAGGAAAGTCTAAACATGGTTTTCTTGTAGGATGGAACCCAGATTGTATAGTGATCATCCTCTTACTTGGGCTGAGTTTAGACAAGGACTGATTGATGAGTTCCTAACAGAAGTGGTAAAGACCAAGAATTTGATACAGTTTGAACAGCTTGAGCAGCGTATCAGAACAGTTAAGGAATATGCTGAGGAGTTTATCAGACTGAGTAGGTATGCTACACAGATTGCTCCTACTAAGGCAGATTTGGTTACTAGGTTCAGGAGGGGTTTGCATGCCTCATTGTATAATGCCCTACTGGCTACAGAGTTCACATCTTTGACTACCATCATTAATAAAGCTAATCAGATGGAAGAGAAATATAAGTCAAAGAGAGAGAAGAGGAAGGGAGGACCTGGATCATAGAGTAGGAGGGGGGAGAGTAGCTCCCAGCCTAGACAGATTAAGCCAGTACCCAAGTTTGATTAGAGATCTCCGTCTGGCAGTCAGAGGAGGAGGACACAGAGTAGAGGACCTTCGGTGCAGTCTATACCTTCTTCTTCTCAGGGTTCCTCTAGACCTGCTACACGAATGCCCATTGTGCCTACTTATGGCTTTTATGGCAAAAGGCATGGAGGGGAATGTCGTAGACAGTCAGGTGCTTGCCTGAAATGTGGGCAACATGGTCATTATATTAACAGATGTCCCTTGTGGGGTGATCAACAGCCATCTGTTGCAGTTTCTCAGCCCACTGTTCAGATGAGTTAGAATGTTTCTAGAGAGGCTCCTGGTAGGGGCAGAGGCAGAGGACAGGCATTTAGCAGCAATCAAACCCCAGCAGGCAGAGGCTAGAAGTGAGTTTTTGTTGTGAACACTCAAGAGGCACAAGGATCTGGCAATGTGGTCACATGTACTATTTTGATACAAAATGAGATTGCTGATGCTTTATTTGACTCTGGTGCTACACATTCATTTGTTTCACCATAGTTTGCACCTAAGTTAAATAAAGATAGACAGTTATTGAATGTGTCTCTAGTGATAGCTACTCCTATGGGAAAGAGTGCAGAAGTGGATTATTATTATCCTGCTTGTGTGGTTGAGATTGATGATAACATTCTGCGTGCTGATTTGATTGAACTCCCTGTATTAAAGCTTAATGTGATCTTTGGTATGGATTGGCTAACAATACACCGTGCAGTTATTGATTGTTGTAGAAAGAGGGTTAAATTCCATCCTGAGGGACAGCCTGAATTTGAATTCCTGGGTGATCTATAGGAGTTTGGAATCAGTTTTGTTTCTGCTATCTAGGCTAGAAGGATGATAGGGAAAGGTTGTTTAACATACCTGGCCCATGTGATAGATGTGCAGAAGATTTCTGTAGATATTGATCAGATATCAGTGGTTCAAGAATTCTCTAATGTCTTCCCTGAAGAATTGCCAGGATTGCCCCCAGATAGGGAGATAAAGTTTGAGATTGAGGTGTATTCAGGCTCCGATCCGATATCCATTCCTCTGTATAGAATGGAACCAACAGAATTGAAATAGATAAAGGTGTAGTTGCAGGAGTTATTGGATAGAGGATTTATTAGACCGAGCAGTTCTCTGTGGGGTGCTCCAGTGTTATTTGTGAAAAAGAAGGATGGTTTTCTGAGGATGTGCATTGATTATAAGCAACTGAATAAGCTGACAGTGTAGGATAGATATCCGTTGACACGGATTTATGATCTGTTTGATCAATTGCAAGGTGCCAGTCATTTCTCTAAGATTGATTTGAGACCTAGGTATTACCAATTGAGAATCAAGAAGGGTGATATACCCAAGACTGCTTTCAGGACCCGATATGGTTATTATGAGTTTCTAGTATTGCCATTCGGGTTGACTAATGCACCTGCTGCATTTATAGATCTGATGAATAGAGTATTTAGGCCATTCTTGGATAAGTTTGTCATAGTATTCATTGATGATATTCTTATCTATTCCAGGAGTGAGGAGGAACACTCAGAGCATCTGAGGATAGTATTGTAGACACTTCGAGAGCATCAGTTATATGCTAAGTTGTCTAAATGTCAGTTCTGGATAACTGAAGTGTGTTTCCTTGGTCATGTGATTTGTAGGGATGGTATTATGGTAGATCCTCAAAAGGTGAAGCAGTTGCAAATTGGCCTCAGCCTTCTAGTGTTTCAGAGATCTGTAGTTTCCTTGGTATGGCAGGATACTACAGGAGATTTATGAAGGATTTCTCCTGAATTATTGCTCCGTTGACTAGGTTGACTCAGAAGCAGGAGAGATATATATGGAATGATGAATGTGAGAACAGTTTTTAGACTTTGAAATCTTGCCTCATGAGTGCTCCAGTATTAGTATTGTCATCAGAGGATGAGAAGTTTACAGTGTATTGTGATGCTTTTCGAATTGGATTGGGGTGAAGTTTTGAATGGTAAAGAAGCAGGGTTCATAGTAGAGAATGATGTACTCAAATATGGGAAACGGATATGTGTGCCCAACATTGATGGGCTACGAGACCAGATTATGAGAGAGGCTCACTATTCATCATTTAGTGTACATCCTGACATTACCAAGATGTACCATGATCTGAGAGATGTGTATTGATGGTCTGGTATGAAGAGGGATGTAGCTCGGTTTGTCTCTACATATTTAGCCTATCAGCAGGTTAAGTTTGAGTATCAGAAGCTATCTGGCTTACTTCAGGAGATTGAGTTGCCAGAGTGGAAATGGGAGCAGATTACTATAGATTTTGTAGTCGGTTTACCAAGAACTATATGGGGTTATGACTTTATATGGGTTATTGTAGATCGATTGACAAAGTCTGCTCATTTCCTTAAAGTGAAGACTACTTAATCTGCAACTCAGTATGCAGTTGTATGTGGACAAGATTATAAGGCTTTATGGAGTGCCAATGATGATTATATCATATAGGGGTACGCAGTTTACCTCTCGATTTTGGCAGAAGTTCCAGGAAGCTATAAGTACCCAGTTAAGGTTCAGTATAGCTTTCCATCCACAGACCAATGGACAATAAGAGAGGACTATCCAGACTTTGGAGGATATGTTGTGGTTATGTGTTTTGGATTTTAAGGGTAACTGGGGTCAGTATTTGTCACTGATTGAATTCTCCTACAATAACAGTTACCATTCTTCTATTGGAATGGTTCCTTATGAAGCACTGTATGGTAGGAAATGCAGATCTCCAGTGTATTGGATGAAACCAGGAGAAAAACAGATAGAGAGACCAAATTTGATTAAAGAGACAATGGAAAAGGTTCCTATCATTAGAGATTGGATGAAGACCACTTTCAGCAGACAGAAGAGTTATGTTGATCCGAAGCAAAAGGATGTGCATTTTGCAGTTGGTGACCATGTCTTTCTTAAGATCTCACCAATGAGAGGTGTTATGAGTTTTGGGAAGAAAAGGAAGTTGTTATCAAGATTTGTAGGCCCATTTGAGATACTTGATAAGATTGGCAATGTGGCTTACAGATTGGCTCTTCCACCAAATTTGAGACATGTTCATCCCGTGTTTCATATTTCTATACTGAGGAAATATGTATCTGATCCATCACATATATTGGAGGTACAGGATATTGGGGTTAATGAAAACTTGTCATTTGAGGAACTACTAGTGGAAATTGTAGATGGACAAGTTAGACAACTGAGAAACAAAGAAATCTCAATGGTTAAAATGCTATAGAGGAATCAGTTGAAGGACGAGTGCACATGGGAAAGCGAGCAGGACATGAGGGACAAGTATCCATTCCTGTTTGATCATTAATGTATATAGATATATGTATATATGTATGTGTGTATTTAAATTCGAGGACGAATTTTTTTGAAGTAGGGTAGAATGTAATACCCTATAAAAATTTATCATGTTTTTATGAATAAAGTTCTCAGTATGTGGTTTGAAACTATCGAAATGACTTATGATAATTTTAAAAATTCAATTAGAGCAAAAACAAGAAACTTTTTCGAAAAATGTCGGTGTCGATATCGCTGCCGCAAAAATAGCAGTCCGGTCGACAGATGAATTTTTGATTCTGACTAAGGGTTAAATGATTATGTATATGCATGTGTAAATACAGTAAAAATAAAGAGGTGAAAAATGTTTAAGAACACTGATAAAGTAAGCAATGACAAAACCGTAAATAAAGAAAACTTTAGGGGTATAGTGAAATTTCGACAGTCTGAGTTTCAAAACGGCTCTGAAACTATTTTTATTATAAAGTATTAATAAAAATAACTTGTTTGAATATTCACTTTGGAATCCAAATCCCGACATAATTGTCAGAATAAATTACCGAAGGAAAATGTGGCAAAAGCACAATTTAAGGAAAGTTGAAGGACCAAAAGGAAATTTACCAAATGTGACTTATTATATAATCCACACTTAGAAATATTTTGGCCATTTTTCTTCTCTTCTTGTCCGAAATTTGCTCCACTATTTTCCATTGATTTTTCTTCCATTTTGCTAAGGAAAATCCATGGAAACTTGAAGTAAACTTCATATAATCCATCCTCCATCCATTTGCAATCATAAAAATCGAGAAAATTTCAAGAACAAGCAACCAAGGATTTTCTGCCACTTCACCTTTTTGACATAAATTATTGCTTTGTTTGATTTTATGGTTGCTTTAGGGTTAATTGATGTTAGTTAGATTGGGTAAATTGTTTAATTACATTAATTGATGCCTATAACATTTTTGCCCAATTTTCAAACCCTAAACCTAAGTTGTATGAATTGATTTTGTGTAAATGGATTAGTATGTATAATTTGAGTGTAGAATAAGTTAATTGGATGTTTATTGATGTGTAATCGATGGTTGATTTGTTGTAGAAAATTTGATTGAAGAAACTTGCCATTTTTGCCTACTTTGAGGAATTTGAAGAAACTGGTGGCAAATCAATTTTGCTAGATGATTTGAAATATTAGGTGAGTTTTTTATGCATCATTTGTTATGCCTAAAGTGTTAAATTGCCAATTGAAATCCATATGTAAAAAGCCAAAAGTGGCCGAACCATAATTAGGGCAAATTGTCTTTATTTTGCCTTAGTTTTTGGCATGTTTTCATATGCCAAATTGATCCATTTGATGATGTTTATTGATGTGTATATAATGCCTATGGAATTGCTTTCAATGTGTGTTGTTGTTGATAATTGGGGCAATGTCAATGTTGTACTAAAACCTTGCTAAAATGTCATTTCATTATTACACACAATGTATTCGATAAAATGCCTAACTCAAAAATCTATAGGCCAACCATTTGAATGCCATCGTTGCCAGTGACAATGGCATGCCAATTGTGTCAATTTTTTGGCTGTAAATGACCAACTTATGTTTGATCCCATTGTTGGTTGCTAGACCTTTGGTCATTGTATAATCAATTGGTATTGATATCTTATTGATTCTATTGCTCATTGAATTGATTAATGATGAGTTATTGATACTTGGTGATGCCATTATTGATAATGGTATCTATTGATGTGTTTATTAATTCTAATGATTTCAATGTGATGTGATAGAGCTGTCGCCCGATAGGGTAGTGAGTACATGTTGTCGGCATTGTGCACAATATATATTGTTATGCCCTAACTGGGAAGGACTATGTGTCCTAGTCATAAGACCTGATATGTCTTATGTATATTGATATGAGATTGATTTGTGCTTGACACATTTCTATGTGTATGGCTCTATATTTGTCATTATCTATCTTATCCATGTGCTATACTATATATTGGTGTGATTGTTGACTTACAGTAATATTCTTTATTTGTTTCTATATCCAGAGTTTTGAGCAGATTGATTCATTTATTTCATCTGCCTATTGATTATTGATATTCCATTGTTGGTTGATGCATATTAGATTCACTGAATATCATACATACTCATCCTCTCACTATTTCCCTTTCCAGGTGCAGAGTAGGAGGCAGATATCCTAACATTTTAACTCTCTGTGGATTATGCAGTATTATAGCAGTGAAATTTGTAATACCCTAGAAAGCCATAACATGTATGTATGAATTAATTCTTAGTATGTGGTCCATTAGTCTTGAAATGATGGGAATTAATTTTAGAGATAGTTAGAAAGCAAATTGGGTACTTTTCCGGAAACTGGTGGTGTCGGGAACACTGCCGAGAAATTAGCAGTCTGGTCAACAGAAGAATTTTTAAAGTTGATCTGGGAGTAAAAGATGACCATAATTTATGTTTAATTTTGATAAAAAGAAAGAAATGAAAATCATTTAGGAACATTGAAAAAGTAAGCAATGACATTTTTGTAAATAAATGAAAATTCAAGGTGAATAGTGGAAAGTGGTCGGTCGGGGTTACAGAATGACTCCAGAACCATTTTTATAAATAAGTATAAATTAAAATAAGCCTATTCACTCCCCACTCTGATATCTAAA
>CANXYC010240339.1:0-22297 GCA_948193065.1 Aleurites moluccanus | reverse complement strand
TCTGCAACTTTTAAGCTTTTAAAAGATGACAATGGTAAAGTGGTGGTAAAAATCTATTCAAATATCTTAGGTTTGATCCAATGGTTAAGGTTTCATGGTAACTTTGGTGAAACCTAGCCATCCAACCATCCATTTTGCTTATTTTAATGCTAGTTGTCCATCCAAAGTCAACATTGGTGGCTAACATATACATTTGCCACACCTAATAAAAAACTAATGGCAAAAATCCAATGCTTTTAGCTTATGATAGCAAATTTGCATCCTACTGATCCAACTGTCCATTTTTCCATCATTTGATCCAATGGTTGGATTTAATCAAACCTAAACTAATGTCATAAAGACTATAATGCCCTTAGTGCAACCGAAGCACCTCAAGCACCTCAATTGAGGAGCTTACCCGGTACAATTTTCAATCGGGTCTATTTTTCCATCAAATCTTCAAATTAACTAACTAACACCATTTACATTCCTTTAAATCATTTTCTACTTCTAAATATGGTGATAATTCCATAAGAACTTGAAGGGCTGCAAAATGACCATTTTGCCCCCAGTTCACAAAAATTCAAGTTTCTTCCAATTTCTTCCTAACAGCCTTTGATGTACTTTTACATGTGTAAAACCATCTAAAATATGCATATTCATTCAATTTAAGCAAAATCATGCATCATACATAACATACAAATAAATGAAAAACCCCTTAGGTTTACCCCTTTAAGATTATGTTCTAAGCATTTAAGCTAGGGTGTTAACATTTTTCCATCAAATCTTCAAATAAACTGTAATACCCTAGAAATGCATAATAGGTTTTAGTGAATAAAATTCTCAGTATATAGATTAAAATCATCGAAATAACAAATAATAATTTTAGAAAACCAGTTAGAGCAAAAATAGGAAAATTTTTCGGAAAATGTCGGTACCGATATCGCCGCCGTAAAAATACCGGAATGGATGACGGATGAATTTTTGAATTTGGATTGAGGATAATTGATAAGTAATATTCATGTGTGAATACAGTATAAAGAAATTTGAGAAAATATTACAAAACGCTCACAAAACGAGCAAAAGAGTATTTTCGGTGAATAGTGAAATTTGTCGATCCGAGTTTCATAACGACTATGAAACTATTTTTATTAAATAATATTAATTAAAATATGATGTTTAAACATTCACTTTGAGTTCTAATTTCCGACGGAACTTTCAGAATAAATTACCGAGTGAAAAAGGACCAAAACCAAATTTTTGAGAATTTGATGACTAAAGTGTAATTTACCTATTTTGTCTAATTTTATATGCACAAAATAGGCAGAAATTCTGCCATTTCCATTACTTTTGCCCGTGACCATTTTTCCTCTCATTTCTTTGATTTTTCAAGCTAAGTTTGTGAAGGAAATTTGTTCTAAACACTAAACTAAAACCATACAATCATCAACCAACAAAAATTAACCATAGAAAATCAATAATTTCGAAGAACAATGAAGCAGCAAATTTCGACCAAAATGGGGTTTTGAGGTAAATGGTTTGTTTGTTTGATTTTTTGGTTTAAATAGATTAATTAGGTGATAAAAGGAATGGGTAAATTGTTTAATTGCATCAATTGACGCATTAAACAATTTTCCCCAATTTAAAACTTTAAAATTGAAGTTGTATGAATTGATTTTGAGTATATGGATTAGGATAGGTAAATTGGCTTTAGAATAAGTCAATTGGGTATTTATAGGTATTTAATTGACGTTCGTTTCGTTGCAGAAAACTCGTTCGAGTAAAATCATCAAATTTGGCCTAAACCGAGAATTTAGGGAATTTGTAGCAATTGCTTTGCTTTTGTTGATTTGGAGGCTTAGGTGAGTCTAATATGCATCAATTTACTTGCCCTAATTGATAGAATTGAATTTGGAATCCATTTGTGCAAATGGTACTTTGGCCGAACCATAATTGGCCTTTTTGCCTATGATATTTGCCTTGTTCTTTCTTTCATTTCTATGGCTTATTTGATATCTTATTTGAAGATTTTTGAGTTGTGGTTGTTTCCTATAAATTGCTTTCTATGTGCATGTTTGTTGATATTTGGGGCAATGTTGATATTGCGCTGAAACCATGCCGAAAAATCCGTAGGCCAACCATTTGAATGCCACTGTCGCTAGCTACCATAGCATGCCAATTGCGTCAACTTTTGACCACAAAATGACCAAAATATGTTTGATCCCATTTTTGGTCTTCAGACCTTTAGTCTTCGTTTCATTGATTATTATTGATACTTTATTGATTTTTGGCTCATTAATTGATTCTAATGAGCTCTCGTTACCTAAATCCTATTGATTGATTGATATTGAGTTTGTTGAGATTGAGGATACCATTGTGGTATAATGGTGTCCATTGATAATTTTCCTTCTTTTGTTGACCCTATGTGATATAATAGAGCTACCCGTTCGACAGGGTAGTGGGAAAATACTATCGACCTTGTGCACATTATATTACTGATACCCTAGCTAGGAAATGGGTTATCGACCTAGCCATAAGACCTGGCCCATCTTATGATATAGATATTGCTACAGGAGACTTTATATGTGCATATAGTTCGCATATAGTCCATACAGGAGATTGTATGTGCGCATATAGTTCGCTTATAGTCTAGATTGATTTCTAAAAGAGATTGTATAATTTTATACAATCCAGCCTTTTATCCATTTTTCTCTATGGTACTGAACCTATGATATCCTTATTGATCTATATTCTGTCATTTACTGTAAATGCTTCTATTAATTGGTTATTCTGAGTATTTGATATTATTGGTTCCTTTGTAAATCTCACTTTCATTGGCGATGCATATAGATTCACTGAGTATCTTATATACTCACCCTCTCATTGTTTACTTATTTTAGGAGAGGAGTAGATTGCAGAATCCTGTCATTCATCATCCAGGGATTTCTGCCAGCATTACTTATGTATATATATATTTTATACTCTGTATTTTGATTTTCATATCTAGTTGCTCCATTGGGTATGTATGAACATATATATATATGTTTATGATGATTTATGAGATGGTATTTTCAGAATGAATAGTGTTTTATGAGTGATTGGATATATAGATATGCTGTATGTAACTGATGATGGGTTTCCGCTGCAATATGATGGATAATTTTATTTTCGCTGCGATAAATATATATGTATATTGTGAATGTGATTGATATTGGGTTCTATGGGTGCCGGTCGCCATTGGCATCTCCCGTGCCCTAGGACCGTCGCGATCCAGCCGCGGGATCGGGTCGTGACAAAACTCCAAACTTAAATTTTGGCCACTTGAAGAATTCAGTTGAGGATGTTTTCTTCATTCTTTTGATTCATTTAAGCTATATAAATGATTATAAACATGATTAGATCGATAGATTTCAAGATTGAATCGAAATTAGAGAAAACCTAAAACTAGGTTTATGTTTGAAATGGATTTTCTGTATAGGATTTTATAATTCTAATTAATGTTTAAATATGTTATTTAGCATCCATTTAAAGCTAAATATGTGGTAAAATTGATTGTAGAATCAAAGGAAACTGAAGAACACTACTTTTGCCTATTATAGGCAAATAGGCGTTTTATACCGTAAACGATCAAACCGTTAGTTCTGGTGAGTTATATGTAAATTATTATGCATGTTTAAACCCTTCTTCGATCAATTTGAATTCATTTAAATTCCTGCAACTTTTTGGCCAAAGTGTTTCATTTGAGTTTCCTTTGAATTTTCCTTGAATTCAAGCTCTGTTTGTGTTGTTTATTGATGTATATAAACCCTGTTTGATAATGCCTTTGTGTTTGTTGCTATTGGGGCTTGAATTGTGAACTTTCTCTTTTGATCAATATTTCCCAAAACTATATTTATTTGGTTCTAAAGTAGTGCACATCAAGTGCTCGACAAAATGACCTTTGTTAATTTCCTTAAGAATCCAATTGTTACCAACTTTGTTAAAATGGGTGACTTTTTTTTTGTCACCAGTGTAATATGTCTTCTTGACATATTTTGAACTTGTATCCTAAATGACTTTTGAGGAATTTTGCCTATACTATTATGTTCCTTTTTTAAGGATAATGATCCTGTATGTGTTTACTTGCCTAAACAGTTCAAATGAGACAAAGTTACAGAAATTAAGCCTTGTTGATTTTCTTGCCTATTTGATATCCTATTTGCTATCTTTAACCTATTGTAATGTTTGTATGACAGAGCTGTCTTACTGATGGGGTAGTGGGTAAATACCATCAGCATTGTGCACAATGGAATTCCAGTGATACCTTAGCTGGGAAGGGTTATGGTCCTAGCCATAGGGTTTGATCCACATTATGCTATTTACATGTTACATTGACAATGATATGCGTTTCATGGCCCAATATCTGTTATATATACTTGGCTATTATTTCTCCCTGTGTCTATACATCTATATTTAATGTTCATAAACCATTTCCCTTGATTTGGTCTTTTGGTGTGCTATCCATGAGTCAATTGTTAATACTGTTCATTTGTTGTTTCCTACCTAGCTTAATGTGTGATAATATATATATATTAACTCACTGAGTATGAAAATACTCACCTTTTTAGTGGTTTTATCTTTTCAAGTCAGGAGTAAAGCTGGTGCAAGATTTCTTCATCAGTGGATCCAGTTGTTTTATAATAATGTAAATATTGAACTTGTATATATTCCTTGTATATATTTTAAATGCTCCATGGATATGTAAATTATTGGGATGACTATACTTAGTATTGTCTGTAATATTATTAGTTACCAATATTTAATATATATGAGATGTGTTGAGATCAGATATGATCACAAATAATAATAGATAGACTGATTATATGGATATAGATATGCTATAGCAGGTGATGTTTATAGGTTATAGAAGAGTTCTACGGGTGTCGGTAGCCTTATGTTGTTCCTACATCCTAGGACCGTCATGTTCCAAAATTGAGACGTGACACTATCGAACTTGGCAAAGGTTTTAGAGCATTGCAAAGAAACTAACCTAGTATTAAATTGGGAAAAGTGTCATTTCATGGTACAAGAAGGCATTGTGGAGATTCCTTGGTCATGCGGGGCTTTTATTGCCGTTTTATCAAGGACTTTTCTAAAATAGACAAACCTCTTTGTGATTTGTTAAATAAAGATGTTATATTTGATTTTAACCAAGAGTGTTTGAGTGATTTTAACAGGTTAAAGCAAGCTTTGAATTTAGTTCCAATAATAGCACCACCTGATTGGAACCTCCCTTTTGAGATCATGTGCAATGTGAGTGATTTTGTAATAAGAGTAGCACTATGACAGAGGAAAGATAAGAAAGTACACGTGGTTTACTATGGAAGCTGAGTGTTGGATAAAGCTCAAAGGAATTACACCACAATTGAGAAGGAGATGCTTGCAATCATTATTACATTAGACAAGTTCAGGTTATACTTAGGGGGATCAAAAGTGATAGTATTTACTGATCAAACAGCTATTAAATACTTAATGAAGAAAAAAGATGCAAAACCACATTTGATTCGATGGGTCTTGCTTATGCAAGAGTTTGACCTGGAGATTAAGGATAAAAAGGGTTCAGAAAAGGTGGTCGCAAACCACCTTTCAAGATTGGAGAACAAGTAAGAAGTAAAAGAAGAATTGCTAGTTAATGATTACTTTCCAGATGAGCATTTATTGGCAATCTCCAGTTCAACCCCATGGTATAAAGACATTGTGAATTATTTGGTGAGTGAAGTAGTACCACTTGAACTATCTTCACAACAGAAAAAGAAATTCTTTGCTGATATGAAGTATTACTTTTGGGATGAACCACTATTATTCAAGCACTGAAGAGATAGGCTGATTAGGAGAAGTGTGCCATAAGAGGAGATGAGAGATATCTTTGAGCATTGCCGTGTAAGAGAAACTGGAGGCCATGTGAGTACATCAAAATCGGTTGCCAAAATTTTGCAATCCGGATTTTATTGGCCAACCATATACAAGGATGCAAGGGAATTCATAGAGTCATGCGATAGGTGCCAAAGAATGGGGAACATATCAAGGAGACATGACATGCCACTCAACACCATTCTTGAAGTGAAATTATTTGATGTGTGGGGAATTGATTTCATGGGACCATTTCCATCTTCATTCAATAATAAATTCATCCTGGTAGCAGTTGACTATGACTCCAAGTAGGTTGAGGCAATAGCAAGCCCACGAATGACTCTTGGGTGGTAATTAAGTTCATAAAAAAATTTATCTTTTCTCAATTTGGAGTGCCAAGAGCAATCATAAGTGATAGAGGCTCTTATTTTTGTAATAAAGCCTTCAATACCTTGTTAAAAAGATGCGGAGTAAAGCACAAGGTTGCTACTCCTTACCATCCTCAAACTAGTGGCCAAGTAGAGATATCAAATTGGGAATTGAAACATATTTTGGAGAAGATAGTGAGCAATTCTAGGAAAGATTGGACTCTTAAGCTAGATGATGCACTTTGGGCATATCGGACAGCTTACAAGACTCCCATTGTGTAATATCTGCCATTTTGAAGTATATTTGTTGATTTTTGTATGTTGGAGAATTTAAAAATTTTAAAGGAGAATATTGGCTATTTCAGAATTTTTTTATTTTTGGATATAACAGAATACAGTGTTGACCATTACTTGCTCTTAAAGACATAATTTGATAAAGTGTAAAACATTAAAGTTGTTAATTTATGTCTTAGCTATAATTCTGTAAAATGGTTTGGTAAAATTCCATGTATGTGTTGAATTGTGTCTATTTGAGCAAGGCTGGTCTGGTTGAGAATTTCTGCAGGGATGCAGTGTATGTTTGGAATTACTGGGAATGTCTGAGGTAGAATTAGCTGAAGTGGTGAACATGAAAAATGTTTCTTTGTGTGTTGATATTATTCCAGTAAAATTTCAGAATTTTTGGATAAGTATATCTCAATGGAGAGTGATTTGTATTGAGATTGTTCGGACAAACTTTGAGGCAGGAGTCTGGGTGACTTTTGGAAAGTCACTACGGGTTGTGTGTAGGTTAGTTTAATTTGAAATTTGGATGGATTGTGTTTCTGCCTGTTGATTGTAAGTGTCAGGAATAATTAGTAAGTTGGATAAGCGCAGCTCATTTGCGAGCTAGCTAAGTGGGGGATGTTCAGGCAAGGGTTTAAGTTTAGCAGTGATTGTTATGGAGAGCCAGCCTGATGCGAGAAGGCATTTATGGACTGGCAATGTGAGGTGGCATTATGGAGAAATGGCATGGTGAGTTTGCCGAAGTGGCAAAAAGGTGAAGAGCTTTTGGCGAGAAGCTTAGGCGAAGAGCTAAGGCGAAGAGAAGTTGGCAAAAAGGCAGTATGCAAGGAGGCATTGTGCGAAGAGAGTATGTACGAAGTGGCAGTTCGCAAAGAGGTGAAGACTTGAAGAGGCGGAGAGGCAAAGAAGCATTGTCAAGGTGGCTTATGCGAGGAAGAATTGCGAGGAGAGTCTGGCGAGGTAGCATATGTGAATTGGATTGTGCGAGGCAGCAATTGCCGGATCAAGATTTGCGGGCTGGCAAGTGCGAGCTGGAAATGCGAAGTGAGATTGGTGAGCTGGTTTAGGTGAGGTAGCTTTGGCAAGCCGGTTTGGCGAGGAAGCTTTGCCGAGGCAGGTTAGGCGAGGCGAGCTGGCTAGCGTGTTTCTGGGTAGAGGTCTATTTAATCCCTAGCACCCAGTAGCGATTTTCACGCCTTTTCCTTTCATTCTTTCTTTCGAAAATCCAGTTTTCTTCTCAGTTTTGTTTCATATTTTATTCTAAGGAATTAAAGTTTAGATTAATACAATAGACTTCTAGATTAGACTATATTTAAGGCAAAATCATCAATTTGAGTAGTGTGTTGCGGAAAACTCAGTTTGAAGGAAATAAGGTAAATTTTCTTCCTAAGTTATTTTCTTTGGCTTTTTTTAAGTTTCTGGGTTAGGATAATTAATTTTGAGTATATAGAATTTATTGCTAAGTGATCTGAAGCAATTAATGGTAATTAATGTGGGAGAGATTTTGGAGGTTGAACTGCTGTGAACAGTAACTCCGAAATTTATTGCAGTTTTCTTTAGAGAAATTAATGAGATTGTTGTTGGAAATTAATAATAGAGATTCTAAGATAATTTGTTATTAGGAAATCATGTAGAATATTAGTAATTGAAGAAACCCTAATTTTTGTATATTTGGGAATTTTCTTAGGAGGAAAATTCAGAATTTGATTGAGGAATTCAAGTGAGTAGTTGCTAAGAGAATTTAAGGAAATTTGTGCAAAAAGTAAGTATGAACATTTACCTATTTCTTGTTTATTTGAAATAATAAGACTAATCACATTTGAATTGTTCATTGTGGAATGTTTATATATTTTGTATATACCGAAAATGGCTTGATCATTATTCTTGGATTAAGTCCATGTATTCTTGCTTGTGAACCCGGTTTGGTTAATGATATATGATGATGGTCTTGCGACCACTATGTTTTCCTATGAGATTGAAACCTCATGACCCATGGATAGAACGCTCTTCCCAATGAGAGTAAAGTCATTGGTCCAATGTGCACTTTGGGAACTCAGCTGGTAGAGTTCTGTACCAGTGTTCCACCTAGAGGGGACTAGGAACTCTAGGCGCATGCTTGGCCAAGCATGTGTGAACATTGAGGTAGCAAGGCTACCGATATGTATGTTATGATATGTGATCAGTTCTTCTAGATGCTATTTGATAATGCCATTCCTTGTGGGCATTCTATGTTCTAAAGATGAACCATGATTTGAATTTGACATGATTTGATATGGCCCAGTTATTATGTGAACCACATTTCTTTCAAGTAAAAGCCTAAGACTTCTTTTATGCCTTTGTGTATTATTATTTGTTCATGATCATGATTCGATACTCAGTTCTTATAATATTGATGTTCATATCTTACTGAGTTGAAGGCTCACTCCTCTTTTGTGGTTTCAAGTGATAGTATAACTCGTGAGGGAGCTAGCAGAGAAGATCAAGCTTTTTGACTTTTTCTTTTCAAAAAGCTTCCTATGTAAATCTTTTGATATATAATTATGTATAATCATCGAATGGTATTATGACTCAATATGTAATAGGAGTACACTCTAGAGTTCCGTAGTTAGTCATTGGACGATGATAATATTTGATGTATGAATTACTACTTTTTTTTTTGGTACCCTTGTTCCTTACTGATGTGGGATGCTTCCTTTGATCAGTAAGGAATAAGAGAATATTGTTCAGAAATGATTTATGCTTGAATGGAATATGATATGATATAGCATGTTATTATATTTGATATTATGAATGTGAGATTCAGGGTATGGGAGTTATACGGGTTTATGGTGGCCTTAAGCCTACCCTTGCCCAAGGACCGTCGCACCACTAGAGTTGGGGTGTGATATAGGTGGTATCAGAGCTTTAGGTTTATAATCCTTAAGACAAAATAGACAGATGTGCATGAGCACTAGTATAAGTGTTGATTAAGATAACTACGGAGCATAGGATCATGTCTCGTCTAATTGTGTCTTTCTTTGGTATATACCTGCGTTAAGTATGCGTAGTGAGTCTGATGATGTTTATTCTTCTTATTAGTATCAAGATGCCTACGTGCCATGGGAGAGGACGAGGTCGAGACCGTCCTAGGCGGGATCTACCTTCTGAAGAAGGTTCTGTAGGCGGTAATGGAGGTGATGAGGTTCCTCCTGTGCCACTAGTGGATGTGGCTCACATGGCGTAGCAGTTGGATCAGTTACAAAGGAACTTTGCCATGATAGCTGAGTTTATTACTCAGCAAAGGCAGCAGCAGGTACCACCAGTGCAAGTTCTAAAGATCCCTGTTCCTCCGGTAGTTCCTCCACTGGTAGTGCATCCAGAAGAAGAAGTATCGTTTGAGAGATTTCTCAAGCTCAAGCCCTCGAAATACAAAGGTGAGGTGGATCCTACCGATTTCTTAGAAGAGATTGAAGAGACAGTTCAGATTCTGAGGATTTCAGACAGAAGGGCTATTGAATTTGTGGGATATCTAATAAAGGCTGAGGCCAAGGACTGGTTTAGGAGAAGCATTTCTGGGATGCTTCGAGAGAATGAAGATTTGTCTTGGGAGAGATTCAAGGAGTTAGTGCTGAACAAGTTTCTTCCTGAAAGTGTGAGGGAAGCTAAGTCTCTGCAGTTTGAGAGACTAGTTCAGGCACCTGGCATGAGTGTATTTGAATATGCTAGGAAGTTCAGCCGGCTAAGTAAGTTTGCTCCTGCATTAGTGCCTTTAGAAGTAGCGCGGATTCAGCGGTTCCACAGAGGGTTGGTGGCTCAATTGTTCAAACTTCTAGCTACTTTGGAATTTGATTCTTATTCCAAATTGGTGGAAAAAGCTCGGATAATTGAGAATAGAGAGATGGAAGCTAGATATGAAAGGGTTGAAAAGAAGAAGTTTAAAGCTGATAGTTCTGCCAAGCGAGACAGTGGGATGAAAACAATGGTAGTGGCTCATCAGTCAGCTCCTAGAAGTGGGTATAGAGGACCTCCAGGGAGATTTTAGTGGAGTAGGACTACTCCTGGACCTACTTCTCAGATGAGTCAGGGATCAGCCAGTTTTGTATCACCCAGGGCTCCTAAACCTCTATGTCCTTCCTGTGGCAAATTTCATAGTAGGCCTTGTCATTATGCATCAGGAGCTTGTTTCAGGTGTGGACAACAAGGTCACTTTCTCAAGAATTCTCCACAGCCATCTTTTGTAGGAAGACCTCAGGCTTCTCAAGCTTCGGTCCAGATGAGCAGAGAGAGGACCATCAGTCAGCAGCCAGGGGGAGGTAGAGGTATTCTGAGCAAGACAGTTGAGGCTGGCAGGGGGTCAGGTCAGAATAAGGCTCAAGCTTCAGGATCAACTCCTATAGGTAGGGGCAGAGGGAGAGTCTTTGCTCTAGCGCAACACGAAGCCCAAGCATCCAACACAGTGGTCACAGGTATTCTTCCAGTTCAGGCTTTGAATGCTAGAGTTTTGTTTGATTCGGGAGCTATGCATTCATTTATATCATCCTGCTTTGCTAAGAAGTTGCATGTGTCTTGTGTATTGCTTGATGATGTGTTGATTGTTTCTACTCCTTTAGAGGAGGAGATTGAGGTTCGAAATTCCTATCCTTCTTGTATGGTTAGCATCAGTGGTAAAAGCTTAGATGCAGATTTGATTGAGTTGCCAGTGTTGGAGTTCGATGTGATCTTAGGCATGGATTGGTTGTCCAAGCATTATGCCATTATTGATTGTAATGGGAAGAAGCTCATCTTCAAGCCCCCTTTGGGTGAGGAATTTGAATTCCAAGGAGAGCGGAGTATAGCACCATACAATGTTATTTCTGCTATTGGTGCAAGGAGATTGTTGAGAAAGGGTTGCCAAGGATATTTGGCATATGTTCGGGACACGAATAAGGAAGTGAAGAGTATCGAGCAGATTCCTATAGTCAATGAGTTTCCGGATGTATTTCCTAAAGAATTGCTTAGATTGCCACCTGATAGAGAGATAGAATTCGGTATAGAGTTGCTACCTGGCACAAGTTCTATTTCTATTCCTCCCTACCATATGGCATTAGTGGAGCTGAAAGAGTTGAAGACTCAGTTGCAAGATCTATTTGACAAGGGATTCATTAGACCCAGTAGTTCACCATGGGGAGCACCTGTACTCTTTGTGAAGAAGAAAGATGTTTCTATGAGGCTATGCATAGATTACGGGCAGCTTAACAAGGTGACTATCAAGAACAAGTATCCTTTGCCAAGGATCGATGATTTGTTTGATCAATTGCAGGGTGCAAGTCATTTCTCCAAGATAGACTTGAGATCGGGATACCATCAGTTGAGAATTTGGAATGAAGATGTGTTGAAGACAGCATTATGAACCTGATATGGACAATATGAGTTCTTAGTGTTGCCATTTGGGTTGACTAATGCACCAGCTACATTCATGGATATGATGAATAGGGTGTTCAGGTCATTGTTGGACAAGTTTGTCATTGTGTTTATAGATGACATTCTTGTGTATTTGAAGAGTGAGGAAGAGCATGAAGAACACCTTAGAATTGTATTGTAGATTTTGAGGGAGCATCAGTTGTTTGCTAAGCTTTCGAAGTGTGAATTCTGGCTAGAGAATGTGGGCTTTCTGGGGCATATTGTGAGCAAGGAAGGGATTAGAGTTGATCCTAAGAAAATTGATGCAATTCTTAGTTGGCCTAGACCCATGAATGTTTCAGAAGTCAGGAGTTTCTTAGGTTTGGCAGGCTACTACAGGAGATTTGTTCAAGACTTCTCCAATATTGCAGCTCCTTTAAGCAAGCTCACTCAGAAGCAAGTCAAATTTCTCTGGTCAGATGCATATGAAGGGAGCTTTCAAAAGTTGAAGATTTGTCTCACCATGGCACCTGTGTTAGCCTTGCCGTCGGGTGAAGGAGGTTATGCGATGTATTGCGATGCATCGCGAGTGGGGCTTGGCTGTGTGCTTATGCAGCATGGGAGAGTGATAGTTTATGCTTCGAGGCAGTTGAGGAAGCATGAGATGAACTATCCAACCCATGATCTTGAGATGGCTGCAGTAGTGTTTGGATTGAAGATCTGGAGACACTACTTGTATGGTGAGAAGTGTGACATTTTCATAGATCATAAGAGTTTGAAGTATATCTTTCAGCAGAAGGATCTTAATCTTAGGCAAAGAAGATGGGTTGAATTGCTTAAGGATTATTACTGTGAAATCTTGTATCATCCAGGGAGAGCCAATGTGGTGGTGGATGCTTTGAGTAGGAAATCCTCAGGAAGCTTGTCCCATATTCAAGTGAGCAGGAGGTCCCTAGTGAGGAAAGTGCAAGGATTGTATGATATAGGAGTCAGTTGGGAATTATCAGAGTCGGGAATGCTTTTGGTAAATTTCCAAGTCAAGCCACTTCTCATTGATAAGATTAAAGAAGCTCAAGATAGATATCCTCAGTTGGTAAGGATAAAGAATAAAGTGGGATCAGAAGGAGCTCCAGGATTTCATGTGGATGATGGCTTGTTGAAGCATAGCAGCAAGCTATGTGTTCCAGCAGTTAATGGGTTGAGAGATATGATTCTTAAGGAAGCACATCATGCTAAGTATAGTATGCATCTAGGTGCAACCAAGATGTATCATGATATCAAGGATTCTTATTGGTGGAGTGGAATAAAGAGGGATGTTGCGGAATATGTGGCTAAGTGTTTGACTTGTCAGCAAGTCAAGATTGAGCATCATAAGCCATCTGGGTTACTCCAAGAGTTGCCATTGCCGAAATGGAAGTGGGAAAGGGTGACCATGGATTTTGTGGTTGGATTACTAAGAACTTCAAGAGGCTATGATTCGATATGGGTCATTGTGGATAGATTGACCAAGTCAGCTCATTTCCTACCAGTTAAGACAACCTATGGAGTTTTTCAGTATGCTCAAATTTATGTGGATGAGATTGTTAAGCTTTATGGAGTACCGGTTTCGATCGTATCAGATAGAGGTACTCAATTTACCTCAAGATTTTAGCAGAAGTTGCAAGAGTGTTTGGGTACTCAGCTTGATTTCAGCACAGCCTTCCATCCTCAAACAGATGGGCAATCGGAGAGGACCATCCAAACTGTAGAGGATATGCTAAGGATGTGCATTTTGGATTTTGGAGGAGCTTAGGATACTCAATTGCCATTGATTGAGTTTGCCTATAATAACAACTATCACTCCACAATTCAAATGTCTCCTTATGAAGCTTTATATGGAAGGAAGTGTAGATCTCCTTTGTGTTGGGATGAAGTTGGAGAGAAGCATATTGAAGGATCAGAATTGATAAGGTATACTTCCGAGAAGGTTCCATTGATTCAAGAAAGATTGAAGACAACTTTTAGTAGACAAAAGAGCTATGCCGATCTAAAGAGAAAGAACCTTTAGTTTTCCATTGGAGATCTTGTATTTCTAAAGATTTCTCCAATGAAGGGAGTCCTACGGTTTGGCAAGAAAGGTAAGTTGTCTCCTCGATTTATCGGACCTTTTGAGATTTTGAGCAAGGTTGGGAAAGTTTCCTATAGATTGGCTCTACCTCCTAGCATGGACAAGGTACATCCGGTGTTCCATGCGTCGATGCTTCGGAAGTATATAGCCGATTCTTCTCATGTATTGCAAGTACCCGAAGTGGATATTCAACCAGATTTATCATATGAAGAAATCCCAATTGCAATTGTGGATCGAATGATTAAGAAGCTAAGGAACAAGGAGATACCCATAGTCAAGGTTTTATGGAGATACCAAGTCATGGAAGAATGCACTAGGGAGAGTGAGCAAAGCATGCAAGAAAGATATCCCCATTTATTTCAAGTTGAGGTAGCTTAGTGTAAATTCGAGGATGAATTTATTTAAGGAGGGAAGAATATAATATCCACCATTTTGAAGTGTATTTGTTGATTTTTGTATGTTGGAGAATTTTAAAATTTTAAAGGAGAATATTGGCTATTTCAGAATTTTTCATTTTTGGATATAGCAGAATTCAATGTTGACCATTACTTGCTCTTAAAGACATAATTTGGTAAAGTGTAAAACATGAAAATTGTTAATTTATGTCTTAGCTATAATTCTGTAAAATGGTTTGGTAAAATTCCGTGTATGTGTTGAATTATGTCTATTTAAGCAAGGCTGGTCTGGTTGAGAATTTCTGCAGGGATGCAGTGTCTGTTTGGAATTACTGGGAATGTCTGAGGCAGAATTAGCTAAAGTGGTGAACATGAAAAATGTTTCTTTTGTGTTGAGATAATGCCTGTAAAATTTCAGAATTTTTGGATAAGTATATCTCAGTGGAGAGTGATTTGTATTGAGGTTGTTCGGACAGACTTTGAGGCAGGAGTCTGGGTGACTTTTGGAAAGTCACTACGGGCAGTGTGTAGGTTGGTTTAATTTGAAATTTGGATGGGTTGTGTTTCTGCCTGTTGATTATAAGTGACAGGAAGAATTAGTAAGTTTGATAAGCGCAACTCATTTGCAAGCTAGCTAAGTGGGGGATGTTCAGGCTAGGGTTTAAGTTTAGCAGTGATTGTTATGGAGAGCCAGCTTGATGCGAGAAGGCATTTGTGGACTGGCAATGTGAGGTGGCATTATGGCGAAGTGGCATGGTGAGTTTGCCTAAGTGGAAAAAAGGCAAAGAGCTTTTGGCGAGAAGCTTAGGCGAAGAACTTTTGGCGAAGAGCTTTGGCGAAGAGGCAGTATGCAAGGAGGCATTGTATGAAGAGAGTATGTGCGAAGTGGCAGTTCGTGAAGAGGAAAAGATGTGAAGAGGTGAAGAGGCAAATAAGCATTGCCGAGGTGGCTTATGCGAGGAAGAATTACGAGGAGAGTCTGGCGAGGCAGCATACGCGAGGTAGCATATGCGAACTGGATTGTGCAAGGCAGCAATTGCCGGATCAAGATTTGCGGGCTGGCAAGTGCGAGCTGGAAATACGAAGTGAGATTGGCGAGCTGGCTTAGGTGAGGTAGCTTTGGCGATCCGGTTTGGCGAGAATGCTTTGCCGAGGCAGGTTAGGCGAGGTGAGCTGGCTAGCGTGTTTCTGGGCAAAGGTCTATTTAATCCTTAGCACCCAGTAGCGATTTTCACGCTTTTTCCCTTCATTATTTCTTTCAAAAATCCAGTTTTCTTCTCATTTTTGTTTCATATTTTATTCTAAGGCATTAAAGCTTAGATTAATACAATAGACTTCTAGATTAGACTATATTTAAGGCAAAATCATCAATTTGAGCAATGTGTTGCGGAAAACTCAGCTTGAAGGAAATAAGGTAAATTTTCTTCCTAAGATATTTTCTTTGGATTTATTTAAGTTTCTGGGTTAGGATAATTAATTCTGAGTATATAGAATTTATTGCTAAGTGATCTGAAGCAATTAATGGTAATTAATGTAGGAGAAATTTTGGAGGTTGAACTGCTGTGAACAGTAACTCCGAAATTTATTGTGGAATTTACTGCAGTTTTCTTTAGAGAAATTAATGAGATTGTTGTTGGAAATTAATAATAGAGATTCTAAGATAATTTTTTATTAGGAAATCATGTAGTATATTAGTAATTGAAGAAATCCTAATTTTTGTATATTTGGGAATTTTCTTAGGAGGAAAATTCAGAATTTGATTAAGGAATTCAAGTGAGCAGTTGCTAAGAGAATTTAAGGAAATTTGTGCAAAAAGTAAGTATGAACATTTACCTGTTTCTTGTCTATTTGAAATAATAAGACTAATCACATTTGAATTGTTCATTGTGGAATGTTTATATATTTTATATATACTGAAAATGGCTTGATCATTATTCTTAGATTAAGTCCATGTATTCTTGCTTGTGAACCCGATTTGGTTAATGATATATGATGATGGTCTTGCGATCACTATGTTTTCCTATGAGATTGAAACCTTATGACCCACGGATAGAACGCTCTTCCTAATGAGAGTAAAGTCATTGGTCCAATGTGCACTTTGGAAACTCAGCTGGTAGAGTTTTGTACCAGTGTTCCACCTAGAGGGGACCAGGAGCTCTAGGAGCATGCCTGGCTAAGCATGTGTGAACGTTGAGGTAGCAAGGCTACCGATACGTATGTTATGATATATGATCAGTTCTTCCAGATGCTATTTGATAATGCCATTCCTTGCGGGCATTCTATGTTCTAAAGATGAACCGTGATTTGAATTTGACATGATTTGATATAGCCCAGTTATTATGTGAACCAAATTTCTTTCAAGTAAAAGCCTATGACTTCTTTTATGCCTTTGTGTATTATTATTTGTTCATGACCATGATTCGATACTCAGTTCTTATAATATTGATGTTCATATCTTACTGAGTTGAAGGCTCACTCCTCTTCTGTGGTTTCAGGTGATAGTATAGCTCGTGAGGGAGCTAGCAGAGAAGATCAAGCTTCTTGACTTTTTCTTTTCAAGAAGCTTCCTATGTAAATCTTTTGATATATAATTATGTATAATCATCGAATGGTATTATGACTCAATATGTAATAGGAGTACACTCTAGAGGTCTGTAGTTAGTCATTGGAGGATGATAATATTTGATGCATGAATTGCTACTTTTTTTTTTGGTACCCTTATTCCTTAGTGGTGTGGGATGCTTCCTTTGATAAGTAAGGAACAAGAGAATATTGTTCAGAAATGATTTATGCTCGAATGGAATATGATATGATATAGCATGTTATTATATTTGATATTATGAATGTGAGATTCAAGGTATGGGAGTTCTACAGGTTTATGGTGGCCTTAAGCCTACCCTTGCCCTAGGACTGTCGCACCACTGGAGTTGGGGTGTGAGCATGTCACCATATCGACTTGTATTTGGAAAAGCCTGTCATTTTCTAGTCGAGTTGGAGCATAAAGCTTATTGGGCAATCAAAGAGTTAAATATGGATCTGAAGGTAGTAAGATCTAAAAAAATGCTTCAACTGAGTGAACTAGAAGAAATAAAGATGATGACTTATGAAAATGCAAGGATTTATAAAGAGAAGACTAAATCATGGCATGACAAGCATATATATAAGCGCAATTTTAAGATAGGGCAACAAGTATTGTTATTTAACTCACGTCTTAAATTTTTTCTAAGTAAGCTAAAATCAAGATGGTCGGGTCCATTCCGAGTTGTTCAAGTATTTTCCCATGGAGCTATCAAAATCCAGAACAAGGCAATGGAAACATTCAAGGTCAACGGTCAGCACCTTAAGCCATACTTTGGAGGAGACAAATTAGACAATAGAGTGACCTATTATCTGAATGATGCAAAGTGAACTACTTGACGTCAAGCTAGTGACGTTAAAGAAGCGCTTTTGGGAGGCAACCCACTATTAGTAAATTTTTTTCTTGGTAATATTTTTTTTTAACCTTAAGAAAATTAATTCTTTTTATTTAGTTATTTAATTTTGTGTTTGCTAAATTTAAGTTATAATATTTTAGAGTAAAAAAAAATGGGTTTAGAAATCGAGTCCCGATTTCTCAAACCGATTGACTCGATTTCGCGGAAAGCAAGCGGGTTGGACCCAATTTTTACTTAAAGATTAAAATTCCAGCTCAAAAGAAAAATCGGGTACCTATTTTTCAAGCAAATGTACCCGGTTTCTCAAGCTAAGCCCTTTTCTGACCCGATTTTTAAATTAAACTTCAAATTTCAAAAATCAGATACCAAACATTGACCTGAATTTTGACCTTTCTCCATCCAGTTTCCTAAGAAACCGCTTGTTGCACCCAATTTTTGAATTTTCAAAACCGGTTTCCGAAAGCCAATCTCTTCATTTTTAGTTTCCTTTCAGAAATTTCAACTTCTCATTTTTCTCTCAACTCTCCATCATTCTTCTTAGCAATTTTAAGATTTTCTTTTATTCAAACACCATTTTGTTTAATTTTTTTTTTCATCAATCAAATGCCAAGAATCAAGCATACTGGTAGGCCACGATAAAAGAGATGCATTCGACCAAGAACTGAACCTCCACCACCAATCCAACTACCATGGGACTTTCAAAGCATTACTCATCAAGATAAGTTTGTTTCTATCTCCCGTTGTAAATTAGGAGATACTAGATTTGTGGATGAGTATACATTATGTGTGTTATAATTATGAACTAACAGTATTTGATTCGTTGGATGGTATTGGATGGAGAAAATTTGCTACCTTGTGTGTTCCTACCTATAAAAAATTAACTTTTGAATTTCTGAGTAGTCTGACATATACCATCTATGCATTTAAAACTACAGACCCTGAATTGATTAAGTTTAATTTAATGGGTGTTAGAAGGAGACTCTCTATTGTTCAATTTAATGCCATATTTGGATTTGATAATGAAGGGCTTAAAAAGGAACCTAGGATTTTTAATGAGGAAATTTTATGGTCTTAGTTGATCGGAGTTAATTCTTACACCTATAGTGAGAGGAAAGCTAATTTGATATGTAGTCACGCCATTCAGTATATACATAGATTTATGTCTCATACTTTGTTTGGAAGAGGAGAAAATGACAGTAAGGTTTCCAAACAAGAGTTGTTTGTCATTTGGTGCATGCTAGAGAGATGTAGAGTGAACACTGCTTATTGGTTGCTTCCTCATTTTAAACATCTCGAACAACTAGTTAGAGGTAAGGTAGTTGGGGCTGGTTTGATCACTGCTATTGCGTATCATTTTGGGTTTCAAAACCAGCCTTATAATTTCATTCCAATAGGAGTTGAGATGGTTGATCTTGCCATTTGTAAAAAGATGAGACTTTGTGTTATGGGTGAAGATAAAATTTATTATTTAGTGGACAAACAGGGACACATAATTGCTCGTAATGGACTAATTCCACCTAATGTTCCTGACGTTGAGACAACACCATCTGACATTGAGGATGAGCCTGCTCCTCAGCAGTTTCCTCCTCCTCCTCATTCTTAGACATTTGGAGCGAGCTCATCATCTTTAGTACCATCACTTAAGGATCACTTGGAGTGTATGGAAATTGAGACTAACCGTCAATTGGTACAACTAGAAATTGATAATGAACGGCGATTTCAATCTCTTCATGACTTAATCGAAAGTAACTTCTGAAGCATGTGCTTGCACTTTGATGCTCGGTTTGAGAAGATAGAGAGTGCACTGGACATCCAGAGTCCTTCGGGGTCTCCTTGATTGGCATGTTGATCATGATTAATTTTGTTTTGCATTTTTAGTATTGTAAGTTTATTATGCTTTTGGAACATTGCTTAAATTTGATATGTGTCCTTCTATAATTGGTTCTATTTTGACATTGAGGACAATGTCATGTTTAAGTGGGGAGGTATAGTTTTGAATTTTGGTAAATTAAATTTTAGTATTTATTTAATTATGAATTTTTGTATTTAATTATTTCGGTATTTACTTTAAATTTTTGAATAATTCAGTTTTAATTATTTATGTTTTTTTTTTTTAAAGATTAAGAGGTAGATAATCATTAGGATATAATTTTTATTTTAGATTATGATTAGGAAATCAAGATAAATTAGGATTAGGAAGAAAAATTTAAATTCTAGTAGGATTAAGTTATCTACTTTTCCTTTCCTTGTAAATATGAATCATAACGTTAGATAGCTCATAAAGTTTGTTTCTTCTAATTCTTTTAAAGTTTTCTTCTTCTAATATATTCTTTGTGCTATTAATTCTTTTTGTTTTTCTTTGCAATAATGGTTAAGACAAGATCAACTATTCTAAAGCAAACTCAAATGGCCATTCCAAAAGATAGGAAGAAAGGAAAAAAAGAAAAGAAAGTCAGAGAGAAGAAAATAACTATTACATAAATAATAGCAAAATTGCTTCATATGGAGCAATGGATGAATGAAATTCATCAACTAGTCATGCATATGCCTATGCATATTAAGGAAGAAGAGGATGATGAAGAAGAAGACCCGGAAGAAGAAGAGGATCTATAGGAAGAAGAGGAAGATTCAGATGAAGGCTTCAAAATCTCTGTTGAGGACTACTGTTATTGGAATTTTGGACAACCCTTTGCATAAGATTCTAATGAAAAATCTAAAAATTGTGATATTGTAAGTCAAAGCTCCAAAGGAAAGGAGAAGGGTAAGGAGAAGTTGATTCTCGTTGAGGGAAAGAAAATTATAAAAGAGCTTGAAAAGATGAAAGAAGATCCATTCAACCATTTGGAGGATTGGATTTCAATGAGATTTCAATCTGTCAACAGGTGGTTGACTTAAATTGAGTAGACCATTGACACCAAATTGCCATAAGTTTTTCTATCCTAATTTTCTATTTTAGCATTTTATTAGTTTAGTTTAGTTTTTTTAATTTTCATTATGAATAAATAATATCTCTATTCAATAAAATTGGTCATTGTTAATTGAGTCTATAGATTTTCTAGTTGAAATACTAAAGTCGTAACGGTTAATTCTTTGATATGTCATAAACTTATTAGGGTTTAAGGTTTATTGACTTGAGAGTTGAAATTGAGAGTATATTTTCCTTAAAATAGTTTTGATAAACCTAATTATTTGAATAGTCTAGAGAATTATGTTAGCTAAGTTTGAATTTATAATTAAAAAATACAAATAGTTAGTAAAAGAGCAAAAGTACTGAAAATAGCGAAAATGCATAAAATGTGCTTAAATAAAAAAATATAATAATAATTTCTGAGTTAAAACTTAAAATTCCCGCATCTCTGCTTTAGGGCATATGCTAAGCAAAGCTATAGAGTAGTTTGGATAAGTGTAGTATACTCCTCCATGTTATTCAAACCAAATATAATAGAGTAAAATGGAAAAATTAGGAAAAAAAAAGAAGAATAAATTTAGACTCTTTTACTAACTGTTGTTAAATTAAAAAGAATGAACAACTTAGTTAATATAATTTAATGGACTTGAATTATAAAGATGGTTTATGATTATTATTTTAGTGAGATTTATATTTTTATGAGTAAACTTGATAGTCAACTTACTTTCTCTCTAATTTAGTGCTGTCATATCTTTTGAATTACAAAATTGTTAGAATTTTAGTATTAAACTGTTGATTTGTGACTTAATTAATTATTGATCCTATTTTGTTGAATTCTTTTGCTTGAGGACAAGCAAATATCTAAGTGTGGGGGTATTTGTTAGGTATAATTTTAATCATAATTTTAGAATGTTTTAAATTCAATTTAATTTGATTTAGTTAAGATTTTATTGATTTTTGATTTGAAGAAGATTTGAGATATGATTGCTTTTGGTTTAAAATTAGAAATAATTTTGAAAGATCAATATTACAAAAATTGGTAGCCGATTTTTGAGAGAGATGACCTGATTTTTGAATCACGTACCTGGTTTCCGGAGGAAAAGAAGTGACCTAAGACTCAGACTAAAAATCATTACACGATTTTTGGGAAGCCATGACCCGGTTTATGGGTTTACAGCCTGATTTTTGGTGCTTTAAGCTAATTTTTGGATATAAAAACTTCAGATTTTTTACTTTCAATGGAAAAGAGAGGTCTTTGGGAGTTTTTGGAGGTCATTTTCAAGAATTCCAAGAGCGAAAAGATTAAAGGAAATGAGCAATCTCAAATTGATGAGCAATCAGGTTGGATTAAGTTTGATTTATCAAGAGTTCATTGCTAACTCTTTTTCAATTCTAAATTGAATCTGAATTGTAGCATGTTGAATTTTATTTTATTTTCAATAAAATTTATGATTTTAATTTCAATTATGAGTAGCTAATCTCTTTATACTAGGATTTAGATGTAGTCAATTATTGATTTTATGATTCAATTATGATTGATTGATTATCTTGTGCATATAGTGAAATTGTTAATT
>CANXYC010240289.1:0-10089 GCA_948193065.1 Aleurites moluccanus | reverse complement strand
TATATATATATATATATATATATATATATATGGATAAACAATTTAAGAATGCTTGGTCATATTATTTCAAAGAAACAAGAAACAAATGAAATGTTCATACT
Source organism: Aleurites moluccanus (assembly GCA_948193065.1). NCBI lineage: Eukaryota > Viridiplantae > Streptophyta > Magnoliopsida > Malpighiales > Euphorbiaceae > Aleurites > Aleurites moluccanus. The sequence continues at coordinate 9,988 of CANXYC010240289.1, read as the reverse complement.
TACCTCTTACACAATTTCTCTTAAATTTTCTTTAGCAATTTGCTCAATTCCAATTCCTTAATTAATTTGATTTTCCTCCTCCTAAGAAATTTCCCCAAATATTCAAAATTAGGGTTTTCTCCAAATCAATAATATTTAACATGATTTCTGAATATTTAATCATCTTAGAGTTTTTATTCTTAATTCCTATCCTCAATTCAATTCATTTCTTAAAGAAAAATCTGCTTTTAATTCGGATTTGCTGTTCATGCTACTATTCATGACAGTCCCAAAATTCTGATTTCTTCCACATTAATTACCATTAATGACTTCAAATTGCTTGCAATAAATTTTATACACCATTTATTAATTATTCGAACCAATAGACTTAAATAAATCTAAAAGAAAATAACCTTGGACGAAAATTTACCCTATTTCTTCAAAATTGAATTTCTTGAGATTTCTTGCTTAAATCTGATGATTTCTGCCTTAATACAGAATAATCTAGAAGTCTAATGTATTAATTTGAGTATTAATGCCTTAGAGAATATAATGGAACTGATCTGAGAAAAGACTGAAATTAACGAAGAAAGAAGGAAGGAAAACTCGTGAAAGACGCTACTGAGCTACTGGAGTTAAATAGACCACTGCCCCAAAAATCTCACTTGCCAGCTCGCCAATCCGCCTTAGCAAAGCTACCTCACATATGCCAGCTCGCCATTCCAAGCTCGCACTTCCTAGCTCGCCAAACTGATCCGGCAATGCCACTTCACTAATCCAGCTCGCATATGCTGCCTCGCCAAACTCTCTTCGTGAACTCTTCCTCGCATATGCTGCCTCACATATGCCACCTTGGCAATGCCTCTTCACCTCTTTGCCAACTCGCTTTGCCTATCTCCCTCTTCGCGAAATCCTTCTCGCGAATTGCCACTTCACACATTTCCTCTTCGCATAATGCCTTTTCGCAAAATGCCTCTTCACATAATGCCACCTCGCCTTTCCTCTCTGCCAAATCCTATTCGCCTAACTCCACTTCGCATATGCCACCTCTCATATGCTTCTTCGCAAATTGCCACTTCGGCAATCTCACCTTGCCACGTCGCCACTTCGCATTGCCGGCTCGCCACACCAAGTCTCTGCTGAGCTGAAACCTTTCCTGGACAACATACACTTAATCAACTCGCAAATGAGCTACAAATATCCAAACTTACTGATTCTTTTTGACACTTAAAATAAACGTATAGAATCTCAATATATCCAAAATTCAATTCACAAAGGCAACTACACAGGACATGGTGACTCTCTAATTGTCACCCAGACTTACTATCCCAAAATCCATCCGAACGGTCCTGAGAAAACCCACACTGAGATATACTTATCCAAAAATCTTGAAATTTTGCAGTCAACATCATAACACATAAAGGGACATTTTTCATGTTTACAACTTTGGCTTAATCTATCTCAGTCATTCCCAGAAATTCCAAACAAATAGAGACTTCCTGCAGAAACACTCAACCAGACCAATCCTACTCAAAGAGATATAACTCATCACTCACACAAAATTCTGCCAAGCTATTTTACAAAATTTCAGTTGAGACATGAACTTATAACTTTTATGTTTTATACTTTACCAAATTATTTCTTTAAAATCATGCAATCAACTTCACAAAATCCTGCAACTGCAACCAGAAATTCTGGATTTCTCAAACATTTATATTTGAAATTAATTAATTCTTCAAACATACAATTAGTAAAATACAATAAAATTGGAAGATATTACACATGTCCCTTTGCAGTACTAACCACCGTCTGACTCTATGCAAGCTTATAGCCACTCTCTGCTAGCCTACTCTGGGAGCTCTATCCTCCCCTGCTCTCCTATATCCACCCTGTCCTCGACCACTACTCTTTCTTCTCTGTTCCCTTGCCGCTCTCTCTTTTTTATATTTTAATTCCATCTGAGTAGCCTTGTCTATTATCTTGGTCAAGGATGTAAACTCCACTAATAAGAGGGAGCTGTGCAAAGAGGCATACAGTCCACGTCTAAATTTGTTAATCTCAGCAGCTTCATTAGGCACTATCTGTAGAGCAAATTTCAGTAATCTCAGAAATTTTTTTGCATACTCAGGTAGACTCATACTGCCTTGCACTACCCTCTCAAACTGAATCATTCTTCGCTCTTTCTCCCCCTCAATGAGAAACTCATCAATTATGGATTGCTTAAACACTGTCCAAGTGGGCGGATCATCATCATACAATTTGCTTTCTATATGCCTCTCAAACCAGTCCCAAGCTCTATTTGTCTATAATAACCCAACTAGCTCAATAGCTTGGGCCTTAGGGCAGGGTAATCTTCGGACAACCTTCTCAACTTGTGCTAGAAATCCGGTAGGCTCATCCCTATGTTCACCTTTAAATTCTGGTAATCTGAGTTTTAGGAAATTATACATTGTGATGCCCCCTTCATCGAAACCCCTTCTGACCTCTCTGTGTAAAACTAGCTCTGAAAGTGGAGCACCAACTGGTGGAGGTATAACAGGTTATGGTGGCACTAGAGCAGGCATAGGCTCTTGCCTCATTCTTCTTAATTCATTTATTTCTCTTCTTAAATGCTCATTTTCTCTCATCAATTCTTCATTCATGGCTTCAACATTTTCTTCTACTACTTCCTCTTCCATATCCAATCTTCATCTCACTAGTGGCAGTTCCACATTCTTAAATCTTTCTAGAGCTATCTGAGACTCAACCTCAGCCTCTAATCTCCTACCGGGACGAGGAGGTGTCACATCCCCCTCTTCAGGGAATGCAACAGTCCTAGGGTATAGGTAAGCGTAAGGCTCCCTAAACCCGTAGAACCCGAAGCATACATTTTTATAGAAAATTTGCCATAACTTCCCTGAATATTCAAACTTAAACCCGAGACTTATGTTCCTCTCTTTTATTATATCAATTACACAACCTGCAGAAGAAATTGCACTTTTATTCGTCCATCCTTATTTCCCTGAATCCACCACAATTTAAAAAAACATTCATAACACTTCACTACTTCTTAAATCATGATCATATATCATATCCACTAAGAATATTATAATGTATTTTTACACTTAGTTAGAACTATTTATAATTTACATATAACATATCACCAATACTAACATCTTTAACCATGGAGCACTAATTAAACATAAATCATAGAAAGGAATATACATAAACTATAGGGGTTCCCAACACTGGAGAAGAATGTGGTTGAAACTGCAGCTATATACTGAAACCTGGAAAATTATAAACCACTAAAATGTGAGATTATACTCAGTGAATAACATATAGACACCTCCTTGGTGAGGTTAAAAAAATATGGAAAGAACAAATGGTCATCAATATTTGAATAAAATGAATATGTCTCATAAACAAATAACTAAATAAGGATATAACCATTGGAATAAGCAAGGATGACATGTAATTAAAAAGAGTACTCAATGAAACAATAAAGCATAAAGAAAATTAATCATATAGAACTTGTATCAATCACGTAAGTTGAGCCAAATGCTCCAATAACATCACATTGAGCCAAATGCTCCAATAACATCATAATAAGCTAATAGCTTATATATCAATATGTTGAGCCAAATGCTCATATAACAAAGACAGATAGAAAAATTCACATAAGTAGACAGAGGCTACATATCCTGATAGCATGTCTCATGAAAGTCATATGATTGATCAGACCGCATGGCTGAGACCACCCCTCACCAGCTGAGGATCACATGAAACATTATGCACAATGCCCAATGAAAGATTTACTATTCCATCGGGAGAGTTGTCTGTCATTGATCACATATAGGGTGCAACAATATCAATGTCAATATCAATAATCAATAATAGGTTCTCATCAATGAAGATCATAGGCAATGAACATGGCATTGGGGAATCAAATATTAGGATTTGGTTTAACAATGAACTTTCCAAGAAATAATAATAGACAAATAAGTATAGCAAGTTTCATATTCAATTTAAGAGGTTTAATTAATTCCAAAGGTTAATATAGTTACAATGTGATAAAGGTCATTTATAATCATATTGTGATAAAGGTCATTTATCATATAACAATGGTTGGTCAATATTCAAAGAAATAATCAAGAAAGTCACATTTCACATATGCCAAGATAATGGCATAGTATGGTTCAATGAATTAATTAGGAAACAATTGATAACAATAACAATGTATATGAGACTTATAAGGTAGGATCATGGCATGATCAATGAATTTGAAACATGGATGAACAATGTAGGTTCTATTAAAGAAAGGTATTTATATGTTACTCACTTTGGAAACAAAAATAACCAAAATAGACTTCTTACTCTACTCAACATAAATAATAGGGGTGATCACATAACTCCCCCTCATCTTTATCTTTTTCTTTCCTCTTAGAAGCTATAATATATAAAGGTTTAATTTATAGTTCCACTTACACTTAACTTGTATGAAATAAACTTGAGAAATGAATTTCCTTAAAATTCACTTATTCATTTATGCTTTCTTTAGGTTTTAGTTTCTGGCAGCTCTGCCTATTTTGGACATATTTTAAGTTTCACTAATTCAATTATTCTCATTCTTTTTCCTAATGAAACTATACATATATAAATCTAACATACCCAAAAATTAGGTCATTATGAGTGCTATAGAATTTATAGTGAATTTTCAAACCTCACCCTGCAATTCTGCCAATTATCCTGAAAATCAATCCGGTGGGCTCTACTATTTCTATTGCAGCTCATTGAATACATATCCAAATCCCATTATGTTTTCACAAGATTTTAGATAAGATGTAAAGAAATAAATTTAATGTTTTGAGATTATTCTAATTTAGAGAGTAAGGATTTTAAATTTAGAGGATTCAGGGTTGCATAATTCTAAGTCTGGTTTTGAATCTGGTTCTGAGTTAGTAGCACTCAAGACCACATATCTCTTAAGTTAGATAATATTTTGCAGAGATTTTTTAGAAACTTAGTTAAGATATAAATTTACAACTTTTATGTTATAAGTTTTTCCAAAATCTTTCTCTAAATTTTCAAAATTTGTGCTACAAGCTTCAGATTTCCTAACTCAATTTAGCTTACTAAATAATTATCTACAATCCTACAAATTTTAGAATTTTTATATCATAATTCATAACTTAAAATTCACCAATAATCAATATTAACACTTAATTAGCCTAATAAATTACCTAATCTAATATTAGAATTAATTAAATGAATTGAAAACACAAAGTTATATTTTTACCTTAATGAACACTTTGAATAAATGGAATTAGTCCCCTCAAACTAAGCTTTGTAAATCCACTCCAACTACCATATAGAAAACTAGAGAGATGGAGCTTTAATTTGGTATCTTAATTTCATAGGAATCTAGTAGTTAATTGAAGAAGAGATGGAAAAGTGTGGGAGAAAGAAAGCTACGGGTCATGCTAAAAAATAAAGATAAAAAATTCATTTTCTTTCCAATTTATAAACTAAGTCAATTAATTTGCATCCAATCAGTAATTAGATAAATTAATTATAATTAATTAAATCCATTTCTCTTTATCACATCATTCTAGTGATGTAATAAGTATATTATTTTCTCTCTCTCTCTCTCTCTCTCTCTATATATATATATATATATATATATATATATATATATTTTACTTGGCTAGAAAATACTCCACTTGGAGCAATAATTTTGAAGAGGAAAAGTACCAAATTTTGCTCAATATACTTGTCCATTCTACTCCCAAATGGCCGGCCCAATCATGCTCCATTATATATATATATATATATATATCTTGTGTTACAAAGTCAAATTAGGGTCCCACCAAAAAAAATCTAGCACAAATTAATTCATTCTACCTTTTGAACTATTCTTTTACATTTGAATTCTACCTCAAATAATTAATGTAGCTTCTAATTTATTTTAATTCGCATTACTTAAATTAATATTATACTCATTTGAATATTAATATAATTTCACAGTCTCTATCTCTAGCTAACTGGGTTAAAATTCAGAAAATGTCATCTTTAATTTTCTTTAATTATTCTTTTTCTATTTTTTCCCTTTTTATTGTCTAATAAAATTCTTTAGGTTGCCTTAGGGTTCTCTTTGAGTTTCTCTAATTGCATTTAGTACATACTTGCCTTAAAAATTTAAAAAAATTCCTACCCGATTTGAGTTTCAAAGTTCGATCTAACAATCATACATATATCGCATATCGAGTTATTACATTCTACCCCTTTACAAATAAATTCATCCTCGAATTTAAAATATTCTTACCTCAAGTGGAGAACAACTGGGGGTACTTCTATCGCATATCATATTCTCTTTCCCAGGTACATTCTTCTATATTATGATTCTTTCATTACATTTTTACCATGGAAATTTCTTTATTTCACAATCTTTTAACTTATCTATCTACAATCTATTCAGGAACCTTTTCATATGACAAATCTTCATCCACTTCTACTTCCTGAATTGGAAGAACATGCGACGGATTCAGCAAATACTTCCACAACATGGAAACATGGAAGACTGGATGCACATGGCTTAAGCTCGGAGGAAGAGCTAAGCAATAGGACACATTACCTACTTTATCAAGCACTTCGAATGGTCCTAAATATCTAGGTGATAATTTTCCCTTTTTGCCAAATCTCATTACCCCCTTCATTGGAGAAATTTTAAGAAATACATGGCCACTAATAGCAAATTGTACATCCTTCCTTTTCGGATCCACATAGCTTTTCTGTCGATTGAAAGCAGTTTTCATTCGCTCTTTGATAATTGGCACCTTCTCAATGGTTTCCTAGATCAATTCAGGACCTTTAATTGCCTTTTCTCTAGGATCTACCCAACACACTGGTGAGTGATATTTTCTCTCATATAAGGCCTCATATGTGCCATGCCGATGGTGGAATGATAACTGTTATTATAAGCGAACTCCACCAAAAGTAAATATCTATCCCAACTACCTCTAAAATTCATAACTCATAACCTCAACATGTCTTCCAATGTTTGGATGGTTCTTTCCGTCTGCCCATCCGTTTGGGGATGGAAAGCAATGCTGAAATTTAATTGTGTATCCAATGCTTCTTAAAATTTCTCCTAGAACCGAAAAGTAAATTAAGTACCTCTATCCAAAATGATGGATAATGGTACGCCATGCAATCTCACTATCTTGTTAATATAAAACTGGGCATATTGAGCTGCTGAATAAGTTGTTTTCACTTCAAGGAAATGAGATAATTTTGTAAGCTGATCAGCTATAACCCATATAGAATCATATCCCTTCACAGTCTATGGTAGACCATTTATGAAATCCATAGTCACATGTTCCCACTTCCATTATGGCAATTTAATCTCCTGCAATGATCCTGAAGGCTTATGATACTCAAACTTCACATGTTGGCAAGCTAAGCAAGTAGACACATACTTAGCAATATCCCCCTTTAACCCTGGCCACCAATAATGGCTCTACAAATCATGATACATCTTTATTGTTCCAGGATGTACACTATAATGAGTATGATGAATCTCTTGCATAACTCTTTCTCTGATATTATCTACATCAGGTACACACCATCGATTTCCGAACTTCAGCACCCCCTTTTCTACTTAAAAGTAAGGAGCTTTCCCTGTTTCCATTTCATATTTTCCTTTCTCTACTTCTTCTTTCAACTTCATCAGATATGGGTCTTTGTCTTGTGAGGCTTCTATTTCATTAATCAATTTTGGCCTCACTTGGAAATGAGCAAATACATCTTGTGGATCAGTGGTGTCACAGCCTAACTTTAGACTATGACGGTCCTAGGATACGAGTAACATCTAAGCCACCAGTACCTCGAAGAACCTATGCTTGAACTTTTACATTCATAACTTAACCTGTGATACATTTTAGGTGATAATTTTTTTTTTAAATCATCATATTATCAAACATTCATGCAGGAAAACTGATAGAGTTTCCTTTGTAACTTTAACTTAAGCTATCCGCAAAACGTATAAATATGCACTCCCAATACAACATACATCCCTTTATATCTTCCATTGATCAATTGCAACTCAAAATGCAATTCAATATTTTCATCCATATCATATAATATAAACATATCATCTCAAACTCATATACCATATATATGTACAATATATATACATATCCATATCATATCATTTTATCATTTGATCATTTTGACATTTTACTTAAGTCTATTCAACCTCTATACATTATATACCAAGGAACTCTATACATAGGAGTGACCTAGATACCTATATCTGATCCAAGGCTAGAGATGGTGTAGCCAATGGATGACTTTCTCATTGAGGTCTGAAAACATAGAACCACTGAAATCGTGAGTATAACTTTATACTCAGTGAATCATAATATATATATGAGTATGCAATAATATTCATGACAATTATATTTATCCATTAATGATTTGTAGATAGAAATGCTAATGATAGCATGATGAAATACATAGCATGGATCATAATGCATATAATATAACAAGATGTCTGTAACATATCATATATCACACTATAGCTTCATTTCATCACATCTACCCCAATCAACCATGGCATAGGGAATATTCTTACCCTCCCCAGCAGGGGCCATATCATACATCTGTGATCACAGCCGATGGTTTATTTCTACACCATCGAAGTAGTCCTGTTATAGCATATTATATGCAAATGTCTCATATAGCATAAATATATTAAATTAAGTCTCAAATAGGACTTATATGATGATTTATACCAATAATAGACCCAAAGAAAGGGTTTGGCACATTTTCATATTTTACCCGCCGGAGCCCAGTTTGCGCTGCCGCAACTGGCTCCCAAATTACGGGTCCATTTTCATTTTTCAGGCACTTTCTGGTTTGCCTTGAATTCAATAAATACATAACAATTTCTTTATACTAATATCTATTACATATATATAAAAGATGATTGGGCTTGGTTTCAGGTCAAAAAGCCTTTTAGATTATATTTTATAGCCAATCAAAGTTTGCGCCAAAAATAGGTATTTCGGCGGCTCCATTTTAGGTCAAATTGGCAAATTTGCCTAAATATGGATCATTAATGGTTTTCAAGAAAGTTTATCATTCCATATGTATAAATGCATGACTTATGAATGTTTATGCATCAAACATATATATAGACTCACCTTATTCACAAACTCCACAAAATTACTCCCAGCGGCCTAATTAGCCCGGAACTCCCCGTCCGTAGCCCTAAACTGGGACGATTCTCCTATAATATTCAAATTTGCCTTATAAGACACATATCTATCAAAAATCATATCAACATACATATTATGCCTCATTAAGGCATAATTAAGCATATAAATACATAAACACACACATTATGCATATATTACACATTAAGCACATCAAAGGCCCTATATTAATCCTTTAACACATTTCATATCTTTTATGCACTAAATGCAATTCCATCAACACAAATCATTCACATTACTCATATTCATCAATATTATGCTAAGTTATGAGCTTCCAAACACTTAACTCAACAATTCATACCAAACCTATACAAATTCCCAATTATGCCTTAAATCACTTATACCATTCATTCTTCCTACATTTAACATTATACATTCCAACCATTTAAGCTATTATACCTTAATCATACTTTAGTTCTTCATTTGCATTTACCTAATATCTTAAAGTAACAAAGTCCATATGTTACAACATTAATGGAAATCATTCCATTCTTTAATTTTTAACAACAATTAAACACACAACATTAATAAACACTAAATGCATTATGTATAAGCACTTATACCTAACAAATGCCAAAGCACCTAAGGCATTCCAACACTTCCTAGTTTCAGCCAAAATAATTCTTTCTCCAAATCAATTCATTTCAAACTTTTAACCATTAATTCATGCTAATTACATCAAATACACATCATTTACACCTTTAAAATCAATTAAACATCAAAATCACACAATGTGTTCTTCATCCTAGATT
>CANXYC010240139.1:0-12697 GCA_948193065.1 Aleurites moluccanus | reverse complement strand
GAGATTTTCACAGATCATAAGAGTTTGAAGTATATATTTCAACAGGAAGATCTTAACCTTAGGCAGATAAAGTGGATTGAATTGCTTAAGGATTATGACTATAAAATTTTGTATCATCCAGGGAAAGCTAATGTTGTAGCTGATGCATTGAGCAGAAAGTCTTTGGGGAGCTTAACCCATATTCAAGTGAGTAGAAGGCCTTTAGTGAGGGAAGTGCAGAGATTGCATGATATGGGAATCAGTTGGGAATTGTCAGATTTAGGAGTGCTTTTGGCAAATTTCCAAGTCAAGCCAATTCTCATTGATCAAATTAGAGAAGCTCAAGACAAAGACCCTCAGTTGGTGAAGATAAAGAATGATGTGGGACTAGAAAAAGCTCCAAGATTTAATATGGCTGATGGCATGTTGAGACATGGTAGTAGGTTATGTGTTCCAGCAGTTGATGGTTTGGGATGATTCTTAAGGAAGCACATCATGCCAAGTATAATATGTATCCAGGTGCAACAAAGATATACCACGACATTAAGAATTCATATTGGTGGAGTGGAATGAAAAGAGATGTTGCAAAATATATAGCCAAATGTCTAACTTGTCGGCAAGTCAAGTTCGAGCATCAAAAACCATCGAAATTACTCCAAGAGTTACCATTGCCAGAATGAAAATAGGAGAGGGTGACTATGGATTCTATGGTTGGATTGCCAAGGTCTTCAAGGGGCTATGACTCGATATGGGTTATTGTGGATAGATTAACCAAGTTAGCTCATTTCTTGCCAGTCAAGATGACTTATGTGGCTTTTCAATATGCCCGAATTTATGTTGATGAGATTGTCAAACTTCATGGAGTTCCAGTTTCGATTATCTCAGATAGAGGTACTTAGTTCACCTCGAGGTTTTGGCAGAAATTGCAAGACTGTCTAGGTACATAACTTGATTTCAGCACAACTTTCCATCCACAAATAGATAGGCAATCAGAGAGGACCATCCAAACTCTAGAAGACATGCTGAGGATGTGCATTCTAGACTTTAGAGGAAATTGGGATGCTCACTTGCCATTGATAGAGTTTGCCTACAACAATAGCTATCATTCCACGATTCAAATGTCTCCTTATGAAGCTTTGTATGGCAGGAAATGCATATCTCCCTTGTGTTGGGATGAGGTTGGAGAAAAGTATATCGAAGGACTGGAATTGATACGATATACGTCAGAAAAGGTCCCAATAATCCGAGAAAGATTGAAGACATCTTTTAGTCGACAAAAGAATTATGTCGACCCAAAGAGGAAAGATCTTCAGTTTTCCATTGGAGATCTTGTATTTCTAAAGATCTCTCCAATGAAAGGAGTTCTATGGTTTGGCAAGAGGGGCAAGCTGTCTCCACCATTCATTAGACCCTTTGAGATTTTGAGCAAGGTTGGAGAGGTTTCATACAAGTTAGCTTTGCCTCTTAGCATGGAAAAGGTGCATTTGGTATTCCATATATCGATGCTTCGGAAGTATGTTGCCGACACTTCCCATGTGCTCTAAGTTTCGAAAGTGGACCTTTAACCAGATTTAACGTATGAAGAAACTCCAATTGCAATTATGGACCGAATGGTTAAGAAGCTAAGGAATAAGGAGATACCAATGGTTAAGATTCTATGGAGAAATCAAGCTATAGAAGAGTGCACTTGGAAAAGTGAGCAATGCATGCAAGACAAATATCCCTATCTATTTTAGGTTTAATGCAGGTTATTATAAATTCGAGGATGAATTTATTTAAAGGGAGAAGAATACATTATCTATCATTTTTGGGATACTTAATTAATTGTATATTTGATGAATTTAATTAATTGAAGATATGAATGTTTGAGGAATCCAGAAATTTTGGTTGCAGGGTATTTTTGTGAGGCTGATTGCATGATCTTAAAGAAATAATTTGGTAAAGTGTAAAACATAAAAGTTGTTGGTGCATATCTCATCTTTAATTCTGTAAAATGGTTCTATAAAATTATGTGTGTGTGAGGAGTTATACCTCATTGAGCAAGACCTGTCTGGTTTATTATTCTCTGCAGGAAATCTATGAATGTTTGAATTTTCTGGGAATGATTGATGCTGTTTGAGCCAAAAGTGTAAACATAAGAAATGTTCTTTTATATGTTGTGTTTTGTCTATAAAATTTTAGGAAATTTGGATGAGTATAGCTCAGTGGAGAGTGGAATTTCTCAGGTCTGTCCGGATGGATTTTGGGCAGTAAGTCATGGTGAATTTTAGAGAATCACCATGATATGTGTATTTATCTTTGTAATTTGAATTTTAGATATGTTGAACCCCTGAATGTCTATGTTAAGTAACAAAAAGAATCAGGGAGTTTGGATTTTGTAGCTCAATTGTGAGCTAATTAAATATAAGTTGTTGAGGAAAGGTTTTAGCTCGGCAGAGATTGGCATTAGCGAGCCGGCAAATGTGAGCTGGCAATGCTAGCAAATGAAGTGGCAAAGTGAGATTGCCAAGGTGGCAATTGGTGAAGAGGCATATACGAGGTGGCATATGTGAAGTAGAGTTAGGCGAAGAGGAATTTGGCGAAGAGGCATATGCGAGGTGGCATACACGAAATGGAGTTAGGCAAAGAGGAATAGGCGAGGTGGCATTATGCGAAGAGGCATTACCGAGGTGGCATATGCGAAGAGGGAGATAGGTGAAGCGAGTTGGTGAAGAGGCATTGCTAAGGTGGCATATGCAAAGCGGCATATGCGAAGAGGAGTTCGCGAGGAGAGTTTGGCGAGGCAGCATATGCGAGGTGACATATGTGAATTGGATATGCGAAGTGGGATTGCCGGAGCAGATTGACAAAGTAGGAATTGCAAGCTGGGAATTGTGAGCTGGCTTATGCGAGGTAGCATTGCCAAGGTAGGTTGGCTAGGCGAGCTGGCGAACAGGATTTTGGGCAGTAACCTATTTAACCAGTGCCCAGTAGCGATTTTCTGCATGATTTTCTTTCTTTCTCTCTTCGTTCTTCTTCAGTTCTTCTCAAATTAGTTCCATTTATTGTCTAATGCATTAATACTCAAAATTAATGTATTAAATCTCTAGATTATCATATTTTAAGGCATCAATCATCATATTCAAGCAGATTATATCAAGAAATTCAGTTTTGGAGAAATAAGGTAAAAATTTCTTCAAATATCATTTTCTTTTAGATTAATAAAGTTTTGTAGTTAGAATAGTTAATTATTGGTATATAGAATTTATTACAAGCATTTTGAAGCTATTAATGGTAATTAATGTTGGAGAAATCAGAATTGATTGACTATCATGAATAGTAACATAAACAGTAAATTCGAAATAAATTTCAGATTTTCTTATTGCTTCTTTGAAATGATATGACCAAGCATTCTTAATGTTCACCCATATAATTCTCATATACTTGATATTGTATTATCGAATTATTAAATGAAAATTTTATGATATCCTAAAACTGAAATTTAACATTTGTTCATGAGATTACCATGTATATATATATATAATGTAAGTGACTTGGTCAAGCTTCTTGGATCAAGTTCATATGATTCTTACTTATTAAACTTGATTGAAATTATGATATATGTTGATGGTCTTGTGATCAATATGTTTCTTGTGAGATTGAAACCATATGACCCTATGGATAGAACACTCTTCCCAATGAGAGTAAATTCATTAGTTCATTGTGCACTTTGGGAACCTAGCGATAGGGTTTTTATCAGTGTTCCACCTAGAGGGGACCATGAGCTCTAGGTGTATGCCTGGCTAAGCATGCATTTACGATAAGGTAGCAAGGACTACCGATGCGCTCTGTTGTGATAGGTAGCATGGCTACTGATGCACTCTGTAGTTCTACTATATTATTTGATAGTACTATTCAATTGTGAGCACTTCTGTTCTTGTAAGCCTAACCATATGATGATTCTTACCCATGTTCTTAGAATTAATATTTCCTTTGGATTAATATATATGTATATATATTTCTTTCATATTACATGTTCATATCTTACTAAGTTGAAGGCTCACTCCTCTTCTGTGGATTTCAGGTGATAGTGTAGCTCGTGAGGGAGCTAGTAGAGAAGATCAAGCTTCTTGATTTATTCCTCCAAAAAGCCTCTATTGTAATCATTTTGAGATATATATTTATGTATATTCATTGTATGGTATTATGGTATTGTATATATATTGGGAGTATACTTTAGAGCTCCGCAGTTGGTTATGGGGATGATAATATTTTGATGTATAAATTGTTATCTTTTGGGTTACCCTTGTTCCTTAGTGATGTGGGATACATCTTTTGATCAGTGAGGAACAAGAGGGAATTATGAAATGATAAAAAAATAAAGATATGAATTATGCTTATATGGATCATAGAAATGAATATTAAATGATATCTATATTTGATATGAATGTGTAATATAAATGAGATCCAGGATATGAGAGTTCTACGGGTTTATGGTGACCTTAAGCCTACCCTTGCCCTAGGACCATCGCACTACTGGAGTCGGGGTGTGACAGCTTACCTGGCTGATGCTCTATGTAATACCCCAAACAGATCTAATTAGATGATAATAAACTGGAAGATTGAAATGCAGTGATTATATAATGACTGAAATTGAAGATATGAAAAACAGTTACGTAAGATAGCATAAAACATAAGTAAATTTGAGGAATTAAGTAAATATGACAAAATGTGACAAAATAAGACGGAATGTGATACAATGATTAATATTAGACAGACATGAGTAATTTAAGTTAATAAGAATTAATCAAATTGGCAAAAGAAAATGAATAGTCAAAAAATGACAGTAAGGAAAAATTTGGTACGGAGATTAAAGACTTAGGAGCAAGCGACTGTAGAGACAGTCATAGAATATTAAATAGAGTCAATGGAAGTCTGCAATGGAGGATTCATAATGTTTATAAGTTAATTAGAAGTAAGTAGGAATGAAAAGAGGATGGAAGTGCAAAGGAAGAAAGTATTTTAGGGAGGAAAAGAGAAATTTTCAATTAAAAGGCAAATGGAACCCACCAAATTTGTCACCATTTGCATAAGTTGAAAAGATAAAAATTTTGGCCTTTTAATTCATGAATGAGCCGGCCATATAGTGTAATAAATATAGAATTTTGGTTGATTTAATTTAAGTTAAATTACTGTAAGAATTACCTTTACATTTGTCACAATTTGATTGGAACAACATTTTCATACATATCTTCCATCTTTCTTTTGTTCCTTTAAGTATAAAAGACAAAAATAAATTTGGTCACTTTATCATTTGGAGGACCAGCCATTAGATGAATGGAAGATGAAATTATGTTTGTTTTATTTGATAGATATTAATTTAAGAAAATTGATAAAAGAAAGAACACTTGTCACTTTTGTAAGTTAACAACTTACTTATTCTAGACAATTCTAAACTTTTCCTTCACAAACTTGACAAAAGTTGATATAATTTATTTAAGTCATACAAAAGCCAATAAATAAGAGGAAAAAAAAAAGAGAAGGAATGGAAATAGCCACCAAAAGCCTCCAAAGAAATGAAGAAGGGAAAAGGAATAGAAAATAAAGAAGACAAAGAAAATAGAGAATTTAAGTACGGTAAAATCACTTGGTATCTTTTGTGTTTAATTTTAATTTTTGAGTTAAATAATTACTGCAATTGCAAGAATTGTTTGATAAGGGGTTGATACGACCGAGTAGTTCACCATTGGGTGCATCAATGTATTTGTTTAGAAGAAGGATGGTTCACTTCGAATATGTATTTATTATCGACAGTTGAATAAGGTGATCATTAAGAATAAATATTTGCTTCCACGAATTGATGATTTGTTTGATCAGTTGTAGGGAGCTAACCATTTTTCCAAAATTGACCTTAGATCAAGGTATCACCAGTTGCATATTTGGAAAGAAGATGTGTCGAAGACTATATTCAGAACCCAGTATGGTCATTATGAATTCCTAGTACTACCATTTGGGTTAACTAATGCCTCGACTACTTTCATGGATGTAATGAACCAAGTGTTCAAGCCATATTTGGACAAGTTTGTTACTGTGTTCATTGATAACATACTTGTCTATTCAAAAAGAAATGAGGAGCACTAGTAGAATTATCCAACTCATGATATAGAGATGGTAGCAGTGGTATTCACACTCAAAATATGGAGTCACTATTTATGTGGGGAGAAATATGAGATATACACTTATCATAAGAGTCTACAATATATCCTACAACAAAAAGACTTCAATTTGTAACAGCGAAGATGGGTTAAACTATTAAAAGATTATGATTGTCAAATAATATACCATCAAGGGAAAGCAGATATGATGGCTAATGTTTTGAGCAGAAAGTCGATGGGAAGTCTATCTTAGATTGCAACCATAAGAAGACCACTAATTAGAGAGATGAAAGAGTTATTAGATATGGGAGTTCAACTAGAACTGAGGACCTAAGATCAAAACTAGGCTCTAATAACCCAATTCTAAGTAAAGCAACTATTAATTGAAGAAATTATAGCTGCATAAGACATGGATCCACAAATAGTGAAGTTAAAAGAAGATGTCCAAGCAAGGAAAGCTTATAATTTTATAGTTGATAATGATGTATTAAAATGTGGGCAATGGTTATGTGCGCCAAACATGAATGGATTAAATGAGCGGTTTATGAAAGAGATGCATTATATACCTTATAATGTCCATCCTGATGTAACTAAAATATATCACAACATAAAGGAGCCTTACTAGTGACCAAAAATGGAACAAGATATGGCTAAGTTTATGTCTCAATGCTTAGCATACCAGTAGGTAAAATTTAAACACCAGAAACTATCAGGATTACTATAGGAAATTGAGTTACCATAATGAAAATGGGAGTAGATAACTATGGATTTTGCAAGAGGCTAACCAATAACACCTTGGGGATATGATTCTATTTGGGTCATAGTTGATCATTTAACTAAATCATCTCATTTTTGGAGTTGAAAACTAGTTATTCAACTGCCCAATATATGCAACTATCCACAGACTGATGAGCAAACATAACGTACCATTCAAACATTGGAAGATATGCTATGGTAATATATACTCGATTTTAGTGGAAATTGGGATAGATACTTGCCATTAGTTAAGTTCGCCTACAATAATAGTTATCATTCTTCCATCGAGATGGCACCTTACGAGGCCTAATATGACAAGAAGTATATATCACATGTTTGTTGGGTAGAACCAAGAGAAAAGCATTTGGATGGTCCTGATTTGTTTAAGAAAAACAATAGAGGAAGTTCCTATCATCAAGGAATGAATGAAGATTGCCTTTTGCCGATAGAAAAGTGTCACGACCCATTTTCGGATTGCGATGATTCTAGGATGCGAGAGATGCCAATGGCGACCAGCACCTATAGAACCCAGTATCACATGCATAATCTATAACCATCGATTAATTATTCATTTTACTTAATTATCAATCATTATGTCATTCTATAATTCTTTATGTAATTAAATGCAGTAAGCTGTAAAATCCATCATCTCATTTCATATTCATATCATATACCATACAACATCATCACATATAAATATACATGTTCATATCTTAACTAACCCATACATACCGTATGGAGCAGCTAGAATATGAACACCAAAATACTGAATATGTAATATTTCCATTAATTGATAGTAAGCAGAAATCCTCGGATGTCTGAAGTTGGGATTCTGCAATCTACTCCTCTCCTGAAATGGTTAAACAGAGAAAATGGGTGAGTATATAAGAAACTCAGTGAATCTATATGCATCGCTAATAAATATAATGGTAACAGATGGAACAATGATATCAATAGGTCAATATGAACAGTTCATAGAATCAATAATAGATAGTGACAGAATAGTCAATAAGTATATCATAGGTTCGGTATCATATGGAAAGATAGATAAAGGGATGGACTATATGTAAACATACAGTCTCCAGTAGTATAAGTATGGACTATATGTGAACATACAGTTTCCAGTAATATCAGTATCAATAAGCATAAGACTGATCAGGTCTTATGGCTAGGACCATAACCCTTCCCAGCTAGGGCATCAGTAATACAATATGCACATCACCGACAGTATTTACCCACTACTCTGTCGGAGCGGTAGCTCTGTCAAGCCATATTAAGGCCAATATAAGAATGAAACATATGAATGGATACCATTATGCAACAATGGTATCATCAATATCAACAATCACAATATCGATCAATTCAAGTAGCAATTCAATTAATGACATTGCAATATATGATATACATTCAATGATAATCAGTTTGGTAAACAACAAAGGTATGGAATAAAGGTTGGCTCGGCAAAGGAAATCGGTAGGCCAATTGGCATGCCAATATCGCTGGCGACGCTGACATTCAAATGGTATGCCTATGGAGGAAAAAGGTGATAGGCCTATAAAATTACAACTAGGCAATTCATTAAACACACGGCGGGCACAAAAGGGCAAGCCATTAGGTTAGGGTTTGGTCCAAAGTTGGCAAGCCCAATTTAACCAACAACAAGTTCACATTATAGGCAACACGATAGGCAACAAATATACAATATTTAACAACATCAAAAAGATCAAAATGGCATAGGAATTTCAAAGAAAAATCAAACAAAACCAAAGGCAATGAATAGTGAACATGGTTCGACCAAAGTGGGACATTTTCATATGGTTTCCAATTTCAATTCTAAGGTATTAGGCATGTTAAATGATGCATATAGAACTCACCTAAGGCTTCCAATTATTTTGGAAAATTGATTTCCACCCAAAAGCTTCAAAAGAGGCAATAAGCACAACTTGTATAATCTTTGTGTTCTACACCAAAATAACCACAAAATCATGATCCATTAGCCTCCAATTAACATATTCTAAGCTTAATTAACATTAACTAACACTAATTAATCAGGCTCAATCATACAACTTCAATTAGGGTCAGCAAATGAGGGATTTCCATCCAAATGCATCAATTGATGCAATCTAACCTAAAACTCATTCAATTCATCATCAAATTCATCTAAATAAACCATAAAATTAAATAAACTAATTGGTTACCTCTAGGTGATGAAGTGGGTGAAACTTTCTTCAAGAAATTCCTTGATTTTCTTTGTGATTTCAAGGAAGAAATGGTTAGAGAATGAAAGAACCAAGCCAAAATCCAAATTTTCTTTGATTTTTCTTAAGGAATCAAGCTTTGAAATGGACGAGAATTAATAGAGTATGGTTCGGCCACACATGGAATGAAGAAGAAGAAGAAGAAAATTGATGGAAAAATGACTAAGTGTTGCTTTTATATTAAGTCAAGATTGGTAAATTCTATTTTGTTCATTAAACTTTCATGTAATTATACTTTGATCCCAACTTCTTCTGTGATTTATTCTGACAATTCTGTTGGGATTTAGATTTCAAAGTGAGAAATCAAAAGGCTTATTTTAATTTATACTTATTTATAAAAATAGTTTCAAAACATTCTGAAACCCAGACGGATCAATTTTCACTATTCACCTCGAAATTTCATTTATTTACGGTTTTGCCATTGGTTACTTTTTCAGTGTTCCTATATGTTTTTCACCTCTTTCTTTTTACCAAAATTACACTTGCATTTATGTGATCTTTTACCCCTAGTCAGAATCAGAAATTCATCTATTGATCGGACTGCTAATTTCTCGACAGTGTTCCCGACACAGCCAATTTCTGGAAAAGTAATTTATTCGCTTTCTAACTGTGTCTCTAAAATTATTTCCCATAATTTCAATGCTTTTAAACCACATTCTAAGAATTAATTCATGCATATAAGTTATGACTTCCTAGGGTATTACATTCAACTCCCCTTCAAATAAATTCGTCCTTGAATTTAAATAAAATGCATACCTCGTAGCTATAATAGGAATGAATATCTGTCTCTCATCTCTTGCTCGCTCTCCCAAGTACACTCCTCCATTGACTGATTTCTCTAGAGCACTTTTACCATGGGAATCTCCTTATTGCGCAGCTGCCAGACTTATCGACCAACTATCTCCACTGGAAACTCCTCATACGATAAGTCCTTATTCAGTCCCACATCTTGTACCTACAATATGTGTGATGGATCAGACATATATTTTCGTAGCATCGAGATATGAAACACCGGATGTACATGGCTCAGATAAGGTGGAAGAGCCAATCTATAGGCCATATTACCTATCTTCTCAATAATCTCGAATGGACCTATAAACCTTGGTGACAACTTTCCCTTCTTCCTAAATCTCATAATGCCCCTCATCAGAGAGATCTTAAGGAAAACATGATCACTAACTGCAAAGTGTACATCTTTTCTCTTCGGATCGGCACAGCTCTTCTGCCTACTGAAAGCAGTCCTCATCCGATCTCTAATCATATGCACCTTTTCAATTGTTTCTCTTATCAACTATAGCCCCTCTAACTGCTTCTCTCTTGGCTCCACCCAATACACTGGAGATCTATACTTCCTACCATATAGTGCTTCAAATGGAGCCATACCAATAGAAGAGTGATAATTGTTATTATAAAAGAACACAATCAATGGCAGATACTGATCCCAGTTACCTTTGAAATCTAGAACACACAACCGAAGCATATCTTCCAAACTCTGGATTTTCCTCTCTGACTGCCCATCAGTCTGCAGATGGAAAGCAGTACTAAACTATAACTGAGTACCTATGGCCTCCTAAAATTTTTGCAAAAATAGGGAGGCGAACTGTGTACCCCTATCTACGATAATCATCAAAGGTACCCCATGAAGTCGCACAATCTTATCCACATACAACTATGCATACTGAGCTGCAGTGTAATTGGACTTAACCTCCAGAAAATGAGCAGATTTCATCAACTAGTCTACAATTACCCATATGGAGTCATAACCACTCGTAGTCCTCGGTAGACCAACCACAAAATTCATGGTAACCTGCTCCCATCTCCACTCTGGCAACTCAATCTCCTGAAGTAACCCTGATGGCTTTTGATGCTTAAACTTAACCTACTGACAGGCTAAGCATTTGGAGACAAATTGTGCTACATCTCCCTTCATACTAAGCCACCAATACACATCCCTCAGATCATGGTACATCTTGGTAATCCCTGGATGTACACTGTATGATGAATAATGAGCCTCTCTCATAATCCGATCCTATAGCCCATCCATATCAGGTACACATATACGTTTCCCACACTTCAGTGCACCATCCTCCACTGTAAACTCTGTCATTTTGCCATTTTGTACCTCTCCCTTAAGATTCAGTAGATACGGATCCCTATCCTAAGCCACTTTAATATCATCAAGCAACATTGACTTCACCCGAAATTGGGCTATCAGAGCCTGGTTACGATCCTGGGATCCTAAATCCGACTCCACACCCATATCTGTTAAATCCCTCACCTCTCGGATCAAGGGTCTCCTACCAACCATGATATGAGCTAGACTGCCCATAGACTTCCAACTCAATGCATTCACCACTACATTAGCTTTACCCAAGTGATAAAGGATTTCACATTCATAATCCTTAAGTAGCTCCACCTATTTGCATTGCCGAAGATTCAGATCCTTCTGCTGAAATATTTATTGTAAACTCTTATGATCAGTATATATCTCATATTTAGACCCATACAGATAATGCCTCCAAATCTTCAATGCAAATACCACAGCTGCCATCTCCAGATCATATGTCAGATAATTTGCTTCATGCTTCTTTAACTAATGAGAAGCATAAGCAATTATTCTCCGATTCTGCATCAATACACATCCTAATCCGACTCGTGAAGCATCACAATACACAGTAAATTTCTCCTCCTCTAATTGTAATGCTAACACTGGAGCACTTGTGAGGTGAGACTTCAAAGTTTGGAAACTGCGGTCACACTCATCAGTCCATAGATAATGCTCCTATTTCCGCATCAACTTAGTCAATGGAGCTGAAATCCTAGAGAAATCCTTCACAAACCTCCCTATAATACCCAGAAAACTGCAAACTTTGGAAACACTAGTAGGCTGGGGCCAATTCGCAACTGCTTCAATCTTTTGAGGATCCACCTTTATACCATCTTTACAAATCACATGCCCCAGCAAACACACTTTGGTTAGCCAGAACTGGCATTTAGATAGCTTAGCATACAACTGATGGTCCTGAAGTGTCTGCATGTCACAACCTAATTTTAGACTATGACGGTCCTAGGGTACCGGTAATACCTAAGCCACCAATACCTCGAAGAACCCAAATTGTTACTTTTACTTATCTTTTACAATCATTACTTAACCTATGATACATTTGATGTGATAATTTTTTTTTTAAATATCATATTAATCATGCAAAAAAACTGACAGAGTTTTCTTTGTAACTCTGACTTAAGCTATCCACAAAACATATAAATTTGCACTCCCAATATAACATACATCCCCTTATAACCTCTATTAATTAAACACAACTCAATATGCACTTTAATATTTGCAATTACATCTCATAACAAATACATATCATATCAAGCTCATATATCATATATATGTACAACATATACATTATCATATCATATTTTATTACCATTTGATCATTTTGACATTTTACTTAAGTCAACTCAAATCTCTATACATTATATACCAAGGAACTTTTATACACAGGAGTGACCTCAAATACATACATCTGATCCAAGGCTGGAGATGATGTAGCCAATGGATGA
>CANXYC010239817.1:0-56925 GCA_948193065.1 Aleurites moluccanus | reverse complement strand
TATATATATATATATATATATATATATATATATATATATATATATTAATCATTACTATGTTCAATAAATTTTACAATTGGCGTGATGTTTCAAAATTTAATAGTTAACGATTAATTAAAAATATAATGTAAATTTTATAATTAAAATTTAATATTTTATTATTTAAAATTATAATTAAAATATTACAAATTTAAATTTTATACTCCCTTTATTTTTTTTATATAAATCACTTTAAAAAAAGACATAAAGATTAATAAATTAATTATTATGCATTAATTTTAATATAAAATTACTAATATAACCCTATTTATTGTATGATTTTACTTATTTCAAAACTGATTGAAAGTATAAATTTGATTCTTAATTAGGGGCAAACTTGAAAGAAAATAATAAATATAATCTTGAAATCTGAGAACGACTTATAAAAAAAAAAAATTCCTCTCTAAAATGATATATATAAAAGAATGGAGGGGGTAATTTATAATTAATGATTGATCCTTTAATTATTAGCATTTAACTTTATAATTATTTGCATATTTAATTTTAACTCTATGATTATTTATTGTTAACCGCCTACTATTGGTTGTTAGCTACTATTGGTTCTGATGACCTTTAAAAATTCTCTAGACGGATGAGTCTTCCTTTTACTTGGAAATTGGGTTGAATCTGGTTGATTTGGTGGTATTGAATTTATAAGAAAAAAGAACGTTTACAAAGGAATACCAAGCCGTGACTTGGAGTTAATACTCCAATGCTTAAGTCAGTAAATTTGATAATAATTATGAAAATATAGTTTTTTGGTCTCGATCAGACTTATATTTCTGTAGGGTTTGATGTCCTATTTATATTGTTGCAGAATATACAAAAGGAGTCAGTTGTTATTCGTCTTTTTTTGTAAAGTAATTGAACAACTTTTTATAGCAAAACTGACTTCTTTCTTGTTCATATCTTAACTTAATTCATGTATCTTCCCTTATAAGTATCTTTTCCATAATTATAATTTATTATTTCGATGGGAGAAACAACTTGATTCTGAGTATTTCTGAGTTGATGGGCGGATTGCAAGTTTACCTCCCACTTGCTGATAGTTGATGGCTCTGACGTATTTCAGAGATGATGATTTAATATGACATCAATTGTTACTTTTTATGTCATCATTTCAGTTTTTACTTTTTATATCATCATTTACCTCGATAAGACAAGTTTTCTTGAGTTTTTACTTACTAGGGCATCCTTGCCCGCCTAAGGCCTCTGCACCTAAGGCTTTCCTCGCCTAAGGCCTTTTTGCCCAAGGCCTATTCTTTTCTCCATCATTAGCCCCCTTGCTCTGTTCATCATTAAGTCTTGATTTGATGATGACAGAGAAAAGATTTGTTCCGTATTAAATCCTTCAAATGTCTTCTCGGATAAGCAACTTATTGAACGTTCTAGATTTTCAATTTTCAAGCACGCGCCCTCTATTTTAATTGAAGCGTTACTTTTTAAATTTCCAAAGTTTCCCATTTAATGCGCTATTGTGGAGTTTTTTCAGAGACTATTGACATTTCTTTTTGGCCTATTTATAACCGTACTTATCCAAACATTTCAAAAATTTTGCCTGTTGTATATTATTATTATTTTTTCTTTCTCTTTATCTTTTTGAAACTTCCACTTCTGCAAATTCTTTTCTCCCATTGTCATACCTATATACAACAATGGCTCCCAAAACCAAATCTGTCACTGCGGCTCTTTCTGCTAATGCCTGGGATTCCATAGTGGCCAAATGAGCCTCTATTAAGTCAACTGCTACTCTTTTCGATTTTGCTGGATGGAATGAGAACTTAGAAAATAATGATTTTAGATTGAAGATTCCAGGGGAAAATGAAAGAATTATGGTTCCTTAAGGAGCTTTAGATTTAGTTGAGATTCCTAAGAACAACAAATCTTTGGTGGTTTCGTTCATCAATTTGAGCAAGGGCTTCGCATTCCCCCTACCAAATTCATGAGGGATTGCTTTGTCCATTTTCAAGTAAACCTTATTATGCTTCATCCAAACTCAACCAGTGATCTCCATTGGTTCGAAGTAATTTGCTTTGCTCTTTCAGTTACTCCTACTCCTGTCTTATTCCAAACTTTTTTTAAGATTGGTATGATTGATGGGGCATGGTCTACCTCCGTGGAAAAAGGTTGACACCTCTTTTTTGAAAAAGAGGTGAAACTTCAGAAATGGAGGGAGAAATACGCAGTGATTGATGTTATCAATGAAGGGTTTAATTTTGGATTTTCCTGCAACTTTGAGATGTATCGTTGCTCTATGAAGGATATGCCAGACCTAACAAGCGAGGAGAAAATTGCAACTTTGAGATGAATCGTTGCTCTATGAAGTATATGCCAGACCTAGCGAGCGAGGAGAAAATTGCAACAACCACGCTAATGGGCGAGAGACATTGCTATAATATAAAGCAACTCAATCTTCGTTCAATGCTGATTGAAATAGTTGGTGAGCTTCTTTACTTATTCTTATTTGTCCTTTTCGTCTTGCCATTTCTAAAATTCCTCATTTTTACAGAAGTGCAACCCGAGGGTCACTATGAGTTACCCAAAGAGCTAAAAGGCATCCAGCCTCTCCCAGTAAATCTAAACGTGGAACTTCCTACTATGGATAGAGTTACTGGGAAAATCAGGGCTTGCCGTAGCGAGGACGGATTCATTCTGGATCCTGCTAATCCTCAAAAGAAACCCAGATCGAGGAAGGTTGGAGTAAGAAAGGCATACGTTTCCTCTAAACCTTCTACCGGAGCGGCCAGCTCGCCAGATGAAATAATAGCATAGGCTATTGCGAGGGCTGAGAAGGGAAAAAATCTTGCTCCTTCGAAACCTCAAGCTAGAACTTCTCCTCTTGCTACCACTCCAATTCGCAAAAGGATCACAATTAATGAGTCAGCAACTGCAGTTGGACTCCCTCCAGATACCATAATCTTTCATGATATTGAGAAAACTGCTGAGGATATGCCTTTGCTTCAGTGAAGAAGGAAATCATCGAGCCTTTCTCCAACTTCTTCTACTTTCACCTTGCCTGTTCTTACTTCTTCTTCCACTTTACCTTCTATTCCTTCTATCTCAATCTCTATAGCTGACCCATCCAATGCTTTTAAATTTGTTGGGACCAGCTCAACTGATGTGCCGTCCCCAGCGGGTAGCTTTCTACTTCTTTTGCCTTTCTTTCTTTTATTTACTTTTTCAATTTATATTGCCTTTTTTTTTAGGCGTCGCTCCCCTCTCCAAAATGACAGTGGAGGACATATTGTACATAATGCAAGGGGGAGTAAAACGTCCTGCCCCTGTTGAGATGGTTGAGGAAAGCTCAAAAAGACCAAGACTAGTTGAGAGCAAGAATGTTGATGAACCATCCAGAATGGCCAACAACTCTTTTGTTAAAGCTGTTAATCTTCCTTCTTCGACTATCGAGGAACAAAATACTGATCCTATTGTAGGAACTCCAGCTCCAAGATTAGAACCTAAAAATGTTGAGCGGGCAAGAACTTCTTATCAAAGTGAAGAGACTAGTTCCAACTCTCGAAGTGAGGAGGCAGGTCCTAATTCGTCTGCTGGGGAACATGCCATTCCTGAATGGGTTCATCAATGGAGCGATGTTCTTCAAAATAGGAATGGGTCACTGATAGACAAAGAGGATATACAGGCCTTAGACCAAAATACAACAAGCCAAGAGTGGTGGTTGATCCTACTAAGCTTTATATCCGCAAAGATCTGATAAATAAAGATTTAGAGGAGAAAATAAAAACCTTTTCATCTCTTTCTTCTCTAAAAGATGTGAGTGATCCTACCAAGTGGTCACTAAACTTAGTCGCGACAATTTCTACCACTCTTGAGGTGTCCAAGACTTGGAATGCTTCCTCTACTAGACTTTTGCTTCGCCAGATTAACAAGCAAGCCACTGTAAGTGATATTTCTTTTTATAGTTACTTTTTTCTTTTTATTTGAATTTAATCTTATGTTTCTATTTTTATTTGCCAGAGCATTCGAGAGTCTTTTCAACTCTACAGCAGGCTTATGGTGAGTGGTGAATATTTTACTGAGGCTTGTGATATGTCTGCGAAGCTGGTAGAGTTGGTGAAAGAATATGCTTAGGAAAATGCTATGCATCGCTAACAACTTAAAAACCAAGCAAACATGGAAGCCAAATATGCAGTATTAGGGGATTTTGAGCTTACCATGAATAACCTTTAGGCCGAATCGTCCCTTTTTAAAGATAAAGTAGATGATTGGAGGAAAAAATCTGAAAGGAGCGAGGAATGATTTAATAGGCTCTATATTTAACTTGAATTTTCAGAGAAGCAACTGCAAAGCCGGACCAAAGAGAACGAAGAGAACTTGCATCTCCTGAAGGAATCTATAGAAGAAGAAACGCGTCTAAAGAACCTCCTCGCTAATCAAACTGAAGACTTAAAGATGATGGAGAATTTCAAACTTGAGCTAGAAAATACAAAAAAGGAAAAAGATGATCAAGCTCAAGTAATAGAAGAACTCAAGAAAGCCCTTCAAGAATCTGAGAAGAAAAGACTTCAAGCATAGTCTATCTGTAGTAGGGCTATTCCTTTCTATCTTTCTTTTAATGATTATCAAAATCGAGTAGCCTCTTCTACTTTAGCTATAGGAGCTTATTGTTATAATGAAGTATTATATGAGGCTGCTCGATTTTGCCCAGAGGTATTAAGTTAGATAGGAAAAAAAGTTTATGATCCTCTATCTATTCCTCCCCCTGGAGAGGTGGGTTCTTCAGGTAAAGAAGATTTTAACGAAGTTCTAGCTCGTCAATTATTAGGCCTTCCTTCTTGAAAGAATATTCCTCCATCTGCTTAATCTATAAAGAAATAATAATTTTTCTTTTTTCATTGTATAATAGTAATTTTGACAAAAAGAATGAGACAAATTTTTTTATTTATATTTAATATAATTCATTGAGTGGATCTTTCTTCTTTCTTGTTTTAGAAAAAATATAGCTGACTATGATGGCTATCTCACTTTAATATCTAAAGATTCATTAAAGTAATATGTGAGCCCCATCTGCCCTTATGGAAGGATTTTCAAAAATAAAAACGTGCTTTACTGTTTGATGTCCTTTAATAATATTTTGTCTCGTTTAACGAGGACTTAGTTTGCCTATCCGTAATAGGTCTTTTGCCTCGCGTACAAGGTCTTTAGTTAGCCTATCCGTAATTGGTCTTTTGCCTCGTGTACAAAGTCTTTTACATACGAGGTCTTTTACCTGCCTATCCGTAATAGGTTTTTTGCCCTGCATACAAGGTCTTTTGCCTCGCGTTCGAGGTCTTTTATTCGCCTATCCGTAATAGGTCTTTTGCCTTGCGTACGAGGTCTTTTGCTATATGTACGAGGTTTTTTGTTCGCCTACAAGATCTTTTGTTCGCCTATTCGTAATAGGTCTTTTGCCTCACGTACAAGGTCTTTTATTCGCCTATCCGCAATCAATTTTTTGCCTCACATACGAGGTCTTTTTCTGTCTCGAATACATGAAGAAAGATAATTTATTTCATTGATAATATTTCTTTAGATATTGCACATTCCAAGTGTGTGGGATTTCTTTCCCATCTAGAGTTATAAGCTTATATGTAGCTGGGCCTATGACTTTAGATATCTGAAAGGGACCCTTCCATGTTGGTGTTAGCTTGTCAGTGCCTTCTCTTTTTCTAGTAGCCTCTAATGATCACATAATCAAATCACCTTCAAGAAACTGTCTTTTTCTGACCTTCTGGTTGAAATAATTTGTAACTCTATGTTTACAGGCAGCAATCCGAAGATAAGCTATGTCACGTATTTCTTCTACTAGATCAAGATTATTGTCACCTTCACCATGATAGTCAACTCTTCCACTGGGCATCCCAATATCAACTAGAATTATTGCTTCAGTTCCATAAGTCAAACTAAATGGTGTTTCTCCCGTTGATTTTCGAGGTGTAGTACGATATGCCCACAACACATGTTGTAATTTGTTTGCCCATTTTCCTCCATATCCATCTAATCTCTTTTTTAATCCTTATAGGAGAGTTTCATTGGTGACTTCTGCTTGACCGTTGGATTGACGATGAGCAACAAAAGAAAATCGCTGTTTAATATTTAATCCTTCACAAAAACTTCTGACCTTTGAATTGTCGAATTATTTTCCATTATCACTGATGAGTTCATAAGGTATGCCAAATCTGCAAACAATATTTTTTCATAGAAAATTCAGCACTTTTTCTGCTGAAATTGTTGCCAAAGTTTCTGCTTCAATCCACTTCATAAAGTATTCGATGGCCACTAAGAGAAATTTTCGTTGACCAGAAACCAAGGGAAAAGGACCAATAATATCCATTCCCCATTTTGCGAAAGTCTAAGGACTAGTCAAATACTTTTGCTCCGAAGCTGGGACATGGTTGTTGTGACTGTATTTATGGCATCTGTGACTTTTTTTAACGAGAAAAATTGAATCTTCCTTCATGCGAGGCCAGTAATACCCTTGTCTGATTACTTTAGTAGCCAATGTTTTTTCTCCTATATGCAGTTCACAAGACCCTTAATGTAATTCTCTCAAAACATATTCTGCTTCCACAGACTTTAGGTATTTTAACCATGGCAAGGAATAAGCCCGTTTATATAATGCCTCATTGTGAAGAGAGAAGTATGAGCTTCTAATTTTAATCTTCCTGGCTGTGCTGGAGTCTTGGGGTAGGTCACCATCTTTCAGATATCAAACTATTGGATCCATCCAATAAGGCTCATTTTCAACTTGCATTATGGTGGCTTTCTCGCAAATATTGGATTGCTCGATTGATGCTATAAAGGTTTTGCAAGGGAGTCACTGATGGGTCACATGCGAGGCAGCTACCTTACTTAGATAATATGCTTCGCTATTTTGTGCACGAGGGATACACATAATATGAACTTCGACGCCCTAGTTCTTCATTTTTTCTATCAAAGATTTGGCCCTTAATAGGTATTGAATTAATAGAGCATCTTTGGCTTCAAATTCTCCATTGACCTGACTAACAATAAGTTGAGAATCACTGTAGACATTTAGATATGTTAGTTGTAGGTAGCTCGCAAGCTCAAGTCCGTGAACCAATGCTTCATACTCTACTATGTTGTTTGTGGTTGTAAAATTAAAGCGAATAGCAATTTCCAATATATACTGATTTGGGCCTTTTAAAACTATTCCGGCCCCACTCCCTTCTGTGTTGCAAGCTCCATTAACATAGAGATCCCATATCACCCTGTTATTGAGGTCCAAACTTTTCCCATCTTCTTTTGAACCTTCACAAGATGAGGTGCAAAAAGAATAATCAGAAATGAAGTTTGCCAATACCTGAGCTTTGATAGCGGATCGAGGCCTGTACTGAAGCCCATATTGTCCCATCTCGACAGACCAAGACAGCATCCTCTAGGACAGTTATGGCCGGTGCAGTATCTTTCCCAAAGGCTGATCTGTTACCACAATTCCCTGATGAGACTACAAATACACTTTGAACTTCCTCGTAGACAATAAGAGAGAAAAAGCAAGTTTTTCAAGAGGCTGATAATTGAGTTCTGCCCCTTATAAAAATTTACTGAAATAATATATCGGCTTTTGAGCACCGTCTTCCTCTCTTATTAACATAGAGCTAATAGCATAATTAGAGGCTGAGAGGTATATGAGGACCTGCTCACCTTTTAACAGCATGCTAAGCACTTGCCTCGAGCTGAGATATTCTTTTAGCCTGTCAAAGGTGCTCTGACAATCTTCTGTCCATTCCAAAGCAGCCACTTTTTTCAATTTTTTGAAAAGTGGCAAGTATTTTTCTGCTGATCGAGACAGAAACCTGCCAAGAGATACTATTCTTCTGATGAGTTTTTGTATTTCCTTGATGTTGCGAGGTAGCCTCATGTTTAGTATAGGTCGAACTTTATCAGGATTGGGCTCGATCCCCTTCTTGCTAACCATGTAGCACAGGAATTTTCCTCCTTGAATAAAGAAGGAACATTTTTCTGGATTTAGCTTTAGGCCATATTTGATTAAGACTGTGAATATTCCGGTTAAGTCTTTGATGTGGTCTTAGAAACTTTTACTTTTGACAATCATATCTTCCACGTAGGCCTTGATATTTCTTCCCAACTGCTCTTTGAACATCCTATTAACAAGGCGCTGATAAGTAGCACCCGCATTTTTTAGCTCAAAAGGCATAGAGCAGTAATAGTAAGTGTCTTTTTTAGTTGTAAAGGTTGTCTTCTCCTCATCCCTGGGGTGCATTCTTATCTGGTGATAACCTTGCTTTGCGTCTAAGGAAGATAGGAACTCATACCCTATCGTGGAATCGACCAATTTGTCTATCATAGATAGTGGATAAAGGTCCTTAGGATAGGCCTTATTGAGGTCAGTAAAATTGACACACATTCGATGATTGCCATTAGTCTTTTTCACCAAAACAACATTGGCCAACCATTGAGGATATTGAACCTCTCTGATGAAGCCCACTTTTAATAATTGATCAACTTCTTTTTCTATGATAGCTTGCTTCTCTTGAGCAAAGCACCTCTTCTTTTGTTTTACTGGCCTCGCTGATGGATCAACATTTAGCTCATGCATAATGTTAGCAGGGCATACTCCCTTCATTTCTGAAGAATTCCATACAAAATTGGTGGCATGCTCTTTAAGAAAAGATTAAGCAGCGATTTTCTACTGGTTCTTTAAGTCGTCATTGAGCAATAAAAATTTTTCTGGCTCACCAGAATTTAAACAATACTTGAACAATTTTTCCACTAGTTCTGCTCTTTGTTCTCGCATTTGTCTTATATCCTCGCCCTCAAGAGTAGCCACCTCCTCGTCTTGCTTCTTAATTCGTATAGATTTTATGGAAAACTCTTGAGATCCATAGACATGGAAATCCCCACCTTCTTTTGTAGGAATAGTTAAACATAAATGCCTTATACTCGTGGATGCCCCTAAATCATAAAGAAAGGGTCTTCCCATTAAGACATTATACAACATAGGGATAAGAATGACAATAAACGTGGCCAATATAGTAACTGCATCTGGAGGGCTTTCGATTGCAAATGGTAGTCTGATCATTCCTGCAGAAGGGATTTCAGAACCATCCAACGTTCTGACTAAGTTGGACAAGTCCTTCAAGTGTGATTCTTTTAACCCCATCCGTTCATATGCCATCTTGGTTAATAGATTAATTGAACTCCCATCATCTACCAGTATTTTCTTAACCAAGAAATTTGCAATAACAGCCTGAATAATGAGTGGATCAATATGAGGAGTTCTGATGCCATTCCTATCTTCTCGATGAGCCCAAGATTTTGTTTCACCATAGAAAATGAACTCAAAATGTTATCGCTGCCTAGCATGAGACTTTCTTTCATTTCTACTGGCAAAATGATCGTCCGGACCACCAGTTAAGCAGCTTATTACTCATGATGAGCCATCATTTGTTATGGGTTGATTTTGATGTTGGCTCGCTGATGCGTCCTCGACAGACGACTTATTTTTCACTAATTTTTTCAAGTGCCCCCTTTTTGTCAATCTCTCAATTTCTTCAAGGTGCTGCATACAATCATTCGTATTATGGTCATTACTACCATGAAAATGACAAAATATATCCTTCCGTAAGTGGTCAGAATCAGTTCTCATTAGGGCAGGCTTTCTCCATATATTCTGATCTTTGAAAGCTGCAAAGACTGCTTGCGGAGGGGCTATAAGAGGTGTGAACTTGAGCTTTCCTATGAGGGTGAGGAAAGAATTCCAATGGGTCTCTGAATGAGGGCCAAAGAGTGACTCTCTTTCTTTCTTTCCTTCCTATTTGCGGATACTCCCTCCAGGGTCGACCTTTGCCTCTTGTCTTTCCTAGCGTTCTGATCTCCACACCTCTTCTTAGAGAATTGACTCAAAGAGAAGGCATCATCTTGCCTAATGTATTATTGAGCCAACACAAGAGCTTCTTCTAAAGTGGCAGGATTTTTTTTGCATAGAGCTTTAAAATAATCTCTATGGGTAGTGCCATTTTGAAGAGCTTCCACTACAGGCATTTGATCGAGGTGAGTTATTTTCAATGCTTCCTTGTTGAAGGTAGACGCATAATCTCACAATGATTCGCCAGCTCGCTGCGTGATAGTTTCTAGAAATTGTGTCTTCCTTTCGATGGGAATACTAGAAGCAAATCTTCTGAGAAAAATTCCCGCCAATTGAGAGAATGAATGAATACTTCCTTTAAGTATCCCATCGAACCACCTGGTAGCTGCTCCTTGTAAAGTTCCTCGAAAGGCTTTACATAATGGGGCTTCATCATTGGTTTGGAGCTCAACTGCGTGCTTGTAATCCAGGATATGATCTCTTAGATTAGTTTCTCCACTATATTTCTCCATGGTTGGAGGTTTAAATTTACCTGGTATGGCATATTGTTGTATTTCTTTCACAAATGGAGATTTTAATGTTAAACTCATGTTCTCATCTTTATCTTTCTTTTTTCTATCATTTTCAAACTTTTTTAACATCTTTTTAATCTCAGCTTCCATACCTGAGGATTTGACTTCACTAGATGCATCCTGCTCACATAATGTAGCAGTTGTATTTTGTTTAGCTAGAATCGAGGAAAAAGAAGCATCTGCTCCAAGATTCCTCCTCTGGCTCCTCCTCATTCTATTCTCGCCAATTTCATGGTTGCGATAATTGATTTTGTGAGTTGAACTTCCTTGCCTAGGAAGTGGTGGTAAAGGTTTTTCTTT
Source organism: Aleurites moluccanus (assembly GCA_948193065.1). Classification (NCBI taxonomy): domain Eukaryota; kingdom Viridiplantae; phylum Streptophyta; class Magnoliopsida; order Malpighiales; family Euphorbiaceae; genus Aleurites; species Aleurites moluccanus. The sequence goes on along the minus strand of CANXYC010239817.1, from coordinate 46,167 downwards.
AGAAGAAAATCAAAGCTCATCTAATGAATGCAGCGAGGAAGGCCTTTTTTCTTTCCTTCTCCGATCGTTTGCCACTTGACTAGGCTTAAATCGAGTCTCAGACCTCTCCTTTTGTCGATCTCTTTTTTGGGAACTACTTTCTACTTCTATTACTTCTCCAGTTTGATTCTCGAATCCCATGATGAGTCTTCTGACATATGCTAGAATTTTAGCATCCAGATATTCATCGGTAAGATTCATGGTTCGGTGATTTTCTTGTGGGGGCACAGTAGTTTTTATGGGAGTGGGTTGAGGATCAACAACTTGATCTCCTGCAGATCTTTCTTGTTGGAAAGTAGAAGGAAATATAAGGTTGGTTTTAGACATGTGGCATTCTGGCATAGTGAAGTTTTTTGGTAAAATTAGAAGGATATTGAGTTAAAGGAATTATTATGGGATTTTGGGAATCAATCAAACATGTTTCCCACAGACGACGCCAATTTGATGGTTCTGATGACCTTCAAAGATTCTCTGGATGGATGGGCCTTCCTTTAACTTGGAGATTAGGCTGAATCTAATTGATTTGGTGATATTGGGCCTATAAGAAAAAATAACATTTACAAAGGAGTACCAAGCTGTGGCTTGGAGTTAATATTCCGATGCCTAAGTTAGTAAATCTGATAATAATGATGAAAATGTAGTTTTTTGGTCTTGATCAGACTTACCTTTATGTAGGGTTTGATTTCTTATTTATACTATTGCAGAATATACAAGGAGAGCTAATTGTTGTTCGTCTTTTTCTGTAAAGTAACTAAACAACTTTTTACAGCAATACTAACTTCTTTTTTATTCATGTATCTTAACTGAATTCATGCATCTTCTCTTGTAAGTATCTTTTCCATAATCATGATTTATTCTTTCGATAGGAGAACCAACTTGATTATGAGTATTCCTGAGTTGATGGGCGGATTGCAAGTTTACCTCCCACTTGTTGATAGTTGATGTCAGGAATGATGATTTAATATGACATCAATTGTTACTTTTTATGTCATCATTTCAGTTGTTACTTTTTATACCATCATTTATCTTGATAAGACAAATTTTTTCGAGGTTTTCACTTATTAGGACATCCTTGTTAATCTTTTCGCCTTATGCTTCTTCGTCTAAGACCTATTCTTTTCTCCATCAGCCACCAATAATTAACTTCAATTGTCATAGGTTGTATTTCATTAAAATCCATTGTCTAATTATAACCTACACAAGAATGTAAGTGAAAAACAAATTATACATATTATAATGGTTTGATTATTACATGCACAAGTAGGAAATTTAGTGAGTCAAAAATTAAATATTGAATGTTATATTTTTTTAATTAATTTTAATATTTGAGTTGAATAATATTATTTAATTAAAAATTATTATTTTTATTTATTATTTTAAATATATATTTTTATTATATGAAAATAAATGTTAGAAATCAATAAAAAATTATTAAAATCTAAAAATGTATGAATGCTTATAAAGTTTAGATTGGGATTTGGGAAGCGTGACTTTATTGTTTCGTCAACGGAACGGACTATTCACACAACCCCCACCGTTCTCTCCTTCTCGTCTTGCTTTACTGTGACACGACGTGGCTCTGCTCCCTTACCTATTAAAAGGATTCTGTAAATCAATTTAGAAAAAAAATAATTATTATTTCTTCTCAATAAAATATTTAATACACTAATTTTTCTTTAATTTTTAAAAACTATATTAATTATTCCTTATAAATGTTATAATATATTATCAGACGCTTTATTTAATATTATCATTTATCAATTATTAATCAACACAATAAAAATAATAAAAAAAATAAAAATATCTTTACTATTTAATTTTAATTAATTACATTAATTATTTTAAAATTTATCAAAAAATATAAAAATAAATTTTTTAACTTTAAAAAAATTTATTAAAATAAAAATAAAATATAATTAATTAAAAATAAATGACAATGACATTTATATTTTTTTACTACTCTTATAAAATTAATTAAATATTAACTAATGATAAAATTAGACGAAATACTTTAATAATATATTATGATATTTGTTACAGGAGTTAGCATATTTTTAAAAAATCATAAATGATATAGTGTATTAAATTATTTTATAAAAAAAAAATAATAATTAACCTCTAAAAAAAACATTATTCGTAATAAAATTCAATATAAAGGTTATTTTGTTAATGAAATTAAATTTTAGAAAGCAAGGATTGATTTGTTAATCATTCTACATTTTAGCAATAATAATTTGCATTTTAAAATTAGAAAAAGGAGATGGAGGCAAACATGGTCCAAAACAAAAAAAAAAAAAAAAGGCACGCCAAGCACAAGTTAATGTGAGAGAGAGAGAGAGGAACTAAGCGTGGGCCGACAAGCCATTGCTGGGACCCACAAAGCGGCGGGAAAATAGAGAACTGGCCCTACCTTTTGTAATGATTTGCCAGTTGCCACTGTTTATTTATTAATTAAATTTTTAATTCAAAAAAGAAAACCCAATAACTATATTTTGCAGGAGTGGCTGAATTTTTAATTGCTCACAACGTTAATGGTCCATTCTCCATACAATGTCTTAAGGCAATTCGAATAATCTATTTATCTCATATAAATTTATCTATATCATATTATTTGTTTTTAAAATATTTTTACAATTAATAATTTTTTATTAGTGATATAATATATAAATAAATACATGAAATAAAAAATAAGACACCAATTAAATGAGAAGATCGTATTATATGAAACTGTTATGTTACAGGCACATGCAATTTCAGTTTTTTCGTAAATTCCCTCATAAATCCAACATTTCAACTCTTAAAAACTCGATGAAAATTCCAAATATTTGTAGGATAATATTAACATCTAAGAAAAAACAAATAAAAAGAGGTTCATCAAGCTTGTTTAGTATCAATAATTGTTCAATTTTTTTTTTAAGTGATTTCATTTTACCAAACTTAAAGCCCACTAAGAGTGTATCAGAAGTTCAAGTTGTCTGTACAACTCTTGTGCTGCACAGGTAGTTTTAGGTATAAACTCTAAATCGACCTGGCCTGCTCCCAAACATCCAATGTCAGAGACCAACATCCAATTTGAAGTAATTTTGCTATTTCATTACACTTTCCTTCGGCCTTAATTAAATAGAACATGAATGACAGGACTAAACAAGACAAGATTTGGCTATATTGACCATCGTACATATTTTTTTTTTTTTTTTTTTTTTTTTTTTTTAAGAAATGAACAAAAAAAATTCAAAATGATTTCCTATCACCGTGGTTATGTTTTGGAGAGTATGAAGAATTTGAACTCCGGCAAAAAATCTATTTACCATTGACGTACTCGAGAAGACGTCGATCGAGTTCGAAATGTTTGTAAAGCAGTCTCTGTAAAAAATATTCAGAAACGTAAAGCAACATTGCTCAAATCACCTTGAACAAAATATCTGGAACATGAGCAATACATGCAATATAATTAAAATTGCATTAATTTTAAATTATAGGAAAAAACTACCTATGAAGTATTGGACTATGGTTTCATCTAATGAGACAAAACGAGTTGGAGGACTGGTTATAAACAGTGAATGTCAGGTTTATATGGATGCTAGGATGGGTGATAAACTATAAGCAAAAGGTCGAGGCATGTAAGCAAGAATAAAGAGTTATGGGCTGTTTTTTGAGCTGTAAAGAGTAATTATGAATAGTAAACAAATGAATAGTAATATAAATAGAAAATTAAAGAAAATAGTTTAACCTTCACACTTAAACTTCCTTAGGTAGGTTACATGGCATCACATTGAATTACATCACATATCTCGAAATAGTATAATCGCTGATTTTTTTATTCAATCGCAAAACTTAATTAAAATCATTACAATACTAGGTATACATGGACTCAAACAACTCTCAGTCCTTTAGGTAAAGGACTTCAAAACTAGTTTGGACTACTAAAATAAATTAAAAATGAATAAATTCTTTTTAAATAAAAAATGACTCAAAATAAGACTTAAAATTAAAAATAAAGACGCCGAAACAAATTTGAATAGATTTTTCAGCAAAGCTGAAAATTACAAAATCGCCCCTGATTTAAAATAACAGACCAACAATTTATTTATTTAGCTCGACGCATGAATTAAACTAAAAAAAAAAACTAGCAAATACTATATAATTTCCCCCATAATGCCCATATTAAATAGGGACCATAATTTGAAACTTGAGCATTTAAATTTTAATTTTTTTGTGTTGTTCCTATTTTCCATCACCCAATCATCAAACATATGAAGTTTATGCAACAAGAGAGATTTTGGCCATTTATGTAAAATTTGGATGTTTTATCCTAGTTGTGAAACCAAAGAATTCCATTAAAAGTTAAGTAAGGTGCACTGTAGTTTGGGATTAAAAATAGATCAGTACAATCAATTGCCCATTTCATTGACATATTGCATTAATTATATCATTTATTCAAATAGAATAACTCCCATAGATTGCAAGGACAAATCCAATAGTTGTCAATAGTTTTTTAAGGAATTACTTAGGTCTCAAGACTCTCCAACATAAGGAATTAGGGAGAAGGGTTAGCAGTCATTAGAAGATAATTAAAAAACAATCAAGTATTCAACATCAAAGTTGTCTAAGAAATGATATGTGTAGAAAGTACCTTAGTGACAGGAGGATGTGAAGACTTTGCTTCAAAATCCCACTCTGGAAAGCGTGTAACCTCAACAGCATTCTCAAATAATATATATGTAGGAAGCTGGTTCATGCCCCCTACAGGTACAAGGTCCACTTAAAACCTCCATTTACCATTGAAAAATTGAACAAAAAATGGAAAAGATCCACTAGAATAAGCTCATGAGACATTATTTACCACTAAGAGATATTCCAAATTTTTCTGCTGCATTTGGGAAGAGGCCAAGATCAACCATTCCAAATGATAAGTTCTTGTTTGAGTATCTGTTACAAGGAAATATAAGTTTTGAATAAAATATAAATGAAACTTCTTTTTCATGCCCATCCCCCACTTGCAAAAAGAAAAGACCAAAAAATATCCATGCAAAAAATGGCAGTTAGAAAAGGAAAAACTCACACAATTGACAGCTCTGGAAAAAACCGACTTGCACGGATACAAGCAGATGAACAGAGAGCATGAAATTCTACCTGCCAGAATTAAGTTTGTCGCTCATTTAAAACTATAAAATGAATAAGGACAGTGAACATAGCACAATAGAGTGGTAAACAAGAATTTTGCATGTTAAACAAGTAAGTTAAACTCTTTAATAGCACTAATACACACTATCTTCGAGGATAATTTCTGTGACTTTATCAAAACAAAATTTATTTGTAATCTAGCAAAATGGAAAACCAAGGGAATAAGTGATCTAACTTGCTGTTAATGAACACAAACTCACCAAATGCATCAGCTCTTCCAAAATTAAAAGATATGAGCTAATTTGCCATCCCTTGTGTAGTCTCAGATCCCACAAGCACATGGCATTGAAGGAGGATTTTTTTAGTGCCCAATGCTTTAAATTAGGAAAATGTGAAACTCAAAAACTAATCACTAACCACAAGTTCCCAGACAATCAACAGTTTGCAGATACTAAGGAATCAGTATTTATTTCTACAGGAGAAACTCTAACACATTGATCATTATGAAAATTAGAAATGCTGAGAACAAGTCCTAGGAACCAACCAACCAGAATCTTGATGTATTCCCTTCTGTCAACAAGGTTTCTAATTGCAGTGGTGTTAATTTGCTTGAAGTACCTGGAAAAATGAAAATCCAGTTAGATAGAAAAGAAAAGCATTATTAAGGAATGAAAATTGCAAGTTACTGCCATAATTCCTAAATTACATATATTTAGTTTGGGTCCAAACTAATTGCATACCTAGTCCTTCGGAGGCAGGCTGCTGAGTTAAGACATATATAACTGCAAATGGAAACAAACACAACAAAAGTGCATTTGAATAAGAAAAAAATCACTATATCAATATGGAAGTAGCTTAATCTTAAGCTAATCAATACTCACTTTGCTATTGCTTTTCATCTAGATTAAAGCACAAAGCCTTTCAATGCCAAGTTATCAAATGGAAAGAAGTGAACAAAAACAAAGAAGAAGACTATATGCTGACAAAGGTTATTGGCAGGCAGTATTTAGAAAATGTTGCTCACTGAGACTAGAAAACCTAAAGCATTGACTTCCAAACATGAGAAAACATGAACTCATTATCAGGATATGCTAAAAAAAAAAGCAACCCTAATTTCTTAATTCACAAAAGAAAAATGAACATAAAAACAAAGTGTCTACCTGAAAATATCAGTATGTACCAGAGAGCCAAGTGATAATCCAATATTGAAGTTATGGCAAAAAGAAGCAGCTGAAATATAGTTATTTAACTCAAGTTAGAGTGATATAAGAAAATAGCATGGTAAGGTCAGGTAAGTTGTAAAGCTAGGTGCTACATGCTAAATGGTGGAATCTCATATGAAGAATTAGACACCTCAAATGACAGCATAAAAAATTTGAATGATAACCAAGTATGGTTTGTCCCCCTCATAGTCATACACTTGCTATTGAAAAACAAAAAAAAAAAAAAAAACACCTACAAGAGCAATATTTTTCTAATGCTTTATATCTAACATACAAAACCTATAGACCTTTGACACAGTCAAAGCATTTCATATTGCTAGAATAGTCTCCACCATTAGTCATGTCCTATGGTCTGACTTATCAATTCCATGGTGCAAAATGAGCCAACAACATGTGCATTAACAATCTGTATGGCCAACGTAAAAGGACAATTTTCCATTTTTAAACAATTGTATCAATGCAATCAATATTGCCTGTAAAATGTAAAACAAAATTCTGCGGAAGTAGGAAAAAAAAAGAACCATTGAGGTAACCACCTTTGCAAAAAACAGCATATCAGCAATAAATGCCTCCCATGTTTCATCTTTCACCATCTGTTGAACATCAACCAAGAATTAGCAAAATTACACTAACCCAAGTTTACAAATGATACCAAATTTAATTAAAAAGGGGTCAATAATCAAATATCATCACAGATCAGAAAACAGTTACAGCCTCAAAATGAAATCGTTAAATGCTAAAAAACTTATAAATTTCCTTTCAATTCCCAAAAATCGACATGGATCATATAGCAGAATACAGAAAAGTTCCATATTCAAGTGTACAATTTGATAAAATGCAAAATTCTAACAATGAAAATAAAATTTTTTACCAATAAAAGTTAAGCTCTACCTTAATAACAGCTAGGACACCAAGCGCGAGAATCGCTTGAATCTCCTGCATAAACAGAGGAAAAAAAAAAGTTCAATGGTAAAAAAAAAAAAAAATCTAATACACAAATTGAAAAAAAAAAAGTTGCATACCCGATGAAGAAGACGGTGGGAAATGGAAGGAGAGAGGATGATAGAAGCGGAACTACGAAGGACGAAATAAGACAAGAAAGCGAGGAAATGGAAGAGATAATAAGGCTCTGATACCATCAGATTTAGCCATTCCACTGGATTTTTGCTCTTCTTCTCCATTAGACCTAGCTTCAACTTTTGCTCCTGCTTAATTACTTTCTAGTTTCTACCGTTGGTATTTACCAACTCTTCATATTTCAATTTCATTTTATTGTACTACTTTTAATTTATTACAATCATTAATTTTAAAATTAAAAAAAATATTTTTTTAACATATATACTTATCATTGAATTATATTTTAATATAAAAAATTATTTTTACTTTCCAAATAAAACAATTAATTTCATATTACCAATAAATTTTTAATTTATAAATAGTGATTAAATTAATTAAATTTATATTAATTAATAATATAATAGTTAATAATTTTTAAAAATAATATATAATAATTATTATATTTTAATCGTTAGCTAATAAAATCATTAGACTTTAAATAATCAAAAGCATAAAATTTGATACTAATTATTAAAAATCTTATATTACAATATTTATAGAGAGGATAAATAAAATATTGAAATTGTTTAATGCAAAATCACGTAAATGCAATATCAGAATCAATGTAATTAAAATAAATAGAGTAAGAATTAGAGAATTTTTAGTCCATTTTCACACAAACACTTAAATAAATACAATGAATTTGAATATTAATATTTCAAAACAAAAGAAAAGCTATTATAAATAGAATAGTTTAAGCTTAATAGCTTTATAAAGAGTGAACATATATAATTTAAGTGTAAGTATAAGGTCTTCTAAAAGAAAGCAAGAAATATTTGAATATTTTGAGCTTGATAATCATTTAGGTGCACTTTTTATATCATGGTCTTCATTTAAAAACATTATTCATATAAGGGTCTTCAAAAAAATATAATTATTTTGAAGTGAAAATAACATTTATTAGTTCTCATGTCATATACAATAACTAAAAATCTCTATAAATTTTATTTGGAAACGATAAGTAATATTCATTATTTTGCTTTATAACATTAGTGATTTATAGATACCGTTCAATAAATTTCTCTATGTATTAGAAGTCTTAAATTAATTCTCGAAAAATAAAGTTCATTACAAATTGATAATAGGTGCACCCTTTACTTAACTATTTTGGTGAATATCACTGGTGAATTACTTGAATCGTTAATGAAGTGCAACAATCAAGGGGCAAATACATAAATTAATGGAAAGACACAAAAATAATTAAATATATATTTTAATTAAAAATAACTAAAAAATATTACAAAATCATTCTTCGAGATTTCATTTATTGAAATTATTTCATAATTATCTCATTATTAATGGTATCAAATATATTTTTTTCAATATAAGTAACCATACAATGATTCATCTAATCATCTCCCATTTGATTACAAAGTGAAACATTAATAAGTTTAATAGTCAAAAATATTTTTTTAATAGATACAGTTGCTATTGGTAAAACTAATGCTAGTTTCATAAACAAATAAACCAAGAGACACATTATATCTTTTCCTTTTTTCAACCATCTTTTTAGTAAGCTCTACAATTCCATGCGAATTTGAAAAGTCAGAGCTATTCTTCACATCAATAATGCAGGTGCTAAGTTGATATTCAAGAAATATAAAATCATTCACATCAAACTCAGAAAGATAAATGCTCGTAAATTCACATAATTTTTGCTTATCAAATGCTGAGAAAGAGTTACGTGGTTCGAGACACATTATAGATAAGAGCAATCTCAAATTAATATCGGTAAAACGATCATTTAATTTGTGAAACTGAGTATCTATCATTACATAAAATATGTCAACTTTAAAGTGATGAATATATGAAAATCTTTCACATCTACGCTTTTCTCTCCATTGAACTACAAGTATAATTTTCATATATGGGATATCTATCTCATATTTAGCACAAAAGTCACAAATTTTTTTGAAACAAAGCATCCCACCCAATTTCTCTCAAATAATATCTTGGATACCACCAACTAGAGTAATGACATTTATGAGATCTTGATTTTTTCTTTGTAGTGCTTGTGACAAATAAAAGGAAATTTTACTGCTAAAACATATGAAAAGTTACCTCAATTATGTGCTAGGAAATCAAATGTGAGTGAGAATTTCACATTGGAAAGAAATAGATTTATTGAGAGATATATAAATAAGAATGACCTATAAATCTAATACGTTAAAGTTTTGGATTGAAGTGTGGTATCAGATCCATGAATATATTCCCTTATTAAGTCCATAAAGTATATCTTTCGAAAAATCGAGCCCCAGAGACAACAAGCGATTTTAGAGCCGATAGTACCGCATGGACGAATATAAAAACAGTGACCGTATCCCATGATTTTTATTTCCATGTAGAAGAGCAATGTTACTTCCGATGAAAATAAAAAGACTTTAAATCATGTGGAAGCTCACACTTAAGAGAAAGATTAATGAGATTTTAAGTGTGAGTGTGAATCTCACATTGAAAAGAGATAGAATTGGTGAGAGATATATAAATATAATTGATTTATAAACTCAATACCTTAAGATTTTTTATTGGAGCGTGATATCATGCTCACAAGTATATTTTTTCATTAAGTCTACGAAACATATGTCTTTTAATAACTACTTATTAGAAGTTATCCAAAATATAATCTATGAGTCGAATTTCTATTATGGGCAAATCCGATATAAATATCCAACAATTCTTTTAGAGAATAGTTTCTTTACCACTAAATCACTAACCTGCGAAATATAATTATGAATTACTTGCTTGAAATGAAAAAAAGAAAAAAAAAAAAAAAAAAAAGGAAAATGATTAATGCGAGAAAGGTGGTTTTGGTTCTGTTAATTATCATATACGTAAAGGCAAAAACTACCTTAGGCTCCAAGAATAATGGCTGCGCCTGCTTGAGTGTGCTCGGCTGGTAATTTCGTTTCTTATAATAAGAGAAGTGGATTAGAATTTAAATATATTATTTAAAATTGAAATAATATATACACTCATAATTAAATTATAGATATGTATGTGGAATAAAAAAAAAATTATTAGGAGAGGTTAAAATTAATATAATAATAAATTAAATAATCAATTAAAATTTGTTAAAAAGTTTAATTAAAAAAAATTACATATATATATATATATATATATATATATATATATATTAAAAATTTTAAGAAAGCAAAAGATATTTTAAAGATTTTAAGGAGATCAGCTCAGCTGATCCCCTTTAATTACGATTCGGACATCACAGTTAATAACTCTATATTAAGGTGACATGTTTTTTTTTTGGGATTTTTTAAAAATATTAAAAAATAAAAATATTAAAAAATAAAAATATTTTATTTTTATTATTAAAAAAAATATTATATATCTAAAAATATTTTTTTAAAAATATTACATACTTAAAAATATTTTTTCAAAAATACTATATATCTAAAAATGTTTTTAAAAAATATGACATATATTAAATATATATCAAAAATATACTTTACATATATTAAATATATATCAAAAAATAATAAAAAAAATCCTAAAATTAAAAAAAGAAAGTCAAAAAAATAATATATTTATGTAATATTTCCTTTTTCATTTTATAAGAGAAAAAAAAGCATAGCAAATCAAATGGGCTTGGATTTGAAGCCTGTCTTAAAACTTTTGGTAACCCGTAATCAGAGGTCGTGTCTTGGCGTTCCAATTCTTTCAATCCATTGATGATTTGATATTTATTTTTATGTGATTGCTTAATTGTGACAAATATTGTGTATGCAAGTTTAATAGGAAAATAAATATATACTTTAACTTAAATAAGATTTTAATTTATCTTCTTATAAATAACAGAAATTTATAAATTAAGTAATTAATTAATTCATAATATAAAATGGTGGTGATAGCATTTGAAAATTTTAAACAGCCATCAATCATTAATTTCTTTTATCATTATATGAGTCTGTAAAGAGATTAACATTTTGAATTTTCTTGTAACTTAATTATCTATCCTTTTGTAAATATTAAAAAAATTTACAATTTCATATTATAGTTTGTATAGATATATATTTTTAATTAATTAGATTTGAACTTGAAAAATCAAACATATTTTTATAATAATTTGATGATTTTTGTTCAACCAAAAAAAAATTCTTAAATATATTAATTACTGTCTTATTTGATTCGAGTCACCGATATATTATCCCTATTAAGACACTTTCATTGACTATTTAAATATTATTAAAAAAGAAATTATTTTTTATGAAATCCTAATGATTATTATTATTTAATTTAAATTTATAATTAGATCGAAACGATGAAAATTTAGAAATGACACACAATGAATTATTTTTCTCACATGTTACCACCTCAAATGGTATAATTTGGGGTTTCCTCACTTTGTTTCAAGGAAAAAGAGAAAAACTGATTTTGGCCATTAATCCCAAACTCCCACTTTGAAAGCTAACATAAAACTTATAGTTCCATCCCTCCCACGTGACTTCTCACGGGAAGGGAGGTGACACACGTGCGATACCCATCTCTTACTTGAGATACTGGCACGTGCTCTCACGTTATATATCCATCGTAAAATTATAAAAAGACGCATGTAGATATGTATCTATCACTCATAGAAAGGTAAAAAGAAACAGATCACCGCCACGTGTCATTTGACCACCGCCAGTTTGGGCTTTTGACACGAGCCAAGCACTCACATGCTTTACTGACAATCCCCGCCAGCCCCGTCACGTGCATTTAGACCCAAAATAATATTAAAAAAATATTAATTAGTAATACTTAATTACTTAATTGTTTTTTCTTTTTTAAAAAGAACTAAAAATAAAAAAAATCTCTGGTAAAACAAAACCCTCCACGCCAAGTAACGGCCCAGGTTCCCTCTCTTTTTCAGGCTTTCCTTTTAATTCAAGCAAAAAAGTGAAAAAAAAAAAAATACTTATTAGTAATAAAAGCCAATTGCATTGTGGCACCTTATCCGTTGTTGGAATAAGCTTAATAGGGATAGGCACATCAATTCAATATATATATTAAATTGATGAGAAAAAATATATTATTTTTATTTCATAATAAAAATTTTAATTTTTTTTATATATTTTAATTTAATTATCTCATTTTTTAATTTAAATTATATTTTATCTCAATTTAATAACTATGTTGAAAAATATAAAATTAATTAAAAGATATATAATATAAGAGAATTATGATGATAGAAGGAATTAAAATAATTAATAAATTAGAAAAATTAATATATAAAAAAAAATTCTTAATAACCATATATTTTTTTTTTTTAAGTACAGTGTTTATAATGAAATGAAAAAAATATTGATAAAAAAAACATTTTTACACTAATTAAAAATAAATAAAAAAATATGATTGAGCTAGTACATGAAATAAACCATTAAGACTACTTGATGTTTGCCACGTGGTCACAAACCCCGACATTCCCATACACCTTTATCCTACAAATTTGTAGTTAAATTAGGGATATGATATATACAAAAAATTACCGAATTCTATTATTATTTCCATATTATAATATAAATTTCACAAAGCATAATACGGTTATTTTTAACTAATAATGAAAATAATTGTAACTATATATATATATATATATATATAAAGGCTTCTAACAATTAACTATATTATTTTACTACATCAAAAAATTTCACAATGAAGAGGAGGATTTACTGACTTTTTCTACATCTAACATCCTATAAAATGAGCTCAACTTTTTATATGCTATTGAACCATGCAATAATTCGATGTTAATTATACTCCTAATTATAATTAACTCTTGTTGGAGTGTTGCATTTGCTAATAAAACGAATTTGGTTTAACTATTATGTGTTGAATACAATGAATTGATATATAGTGATTCCTAACAGTCATCAAACATTCTTCTAAAAAAAAAATTTATTGCTAATTTATTTTGATTATATTTGGATCGATTTTTTTATACATATAGATTTTCTTTAAATTTATGAAGTTAAGAATATATAAGTTGTATTTTATGAATCTATAATCACTATATTTATCATTGAAAAGCATATTTGTGAAAAAAAATTACAAAATCTAGTATTTATTTAAGAATTCGATAAAATCACTTTTTAAATGAAAATTTAAAAAACGATTGAAAAATTAAAAATTTTCATTAAATGAAAGATTTTAAAAAATTTATTATAATAAAATTTATAATTTTAATTTATTTTTATAAATTACACACCTGAAATCCCTCGAGCTAAATATAACCTAAAATAATCTTTACAACACAAAATAAAAAATTATAATGAGATAAAAAAAAAAAAAAAAAAAGTCAACAAAATATATACATCAACGCTGAGAATGCTTATAATCTTTGATAGGATTTTGTTTGAGACATATAGTAACAAAGTGAAGGTGAAACACAAGCCAATAATCCATTTAATTAACAATAGACTCGCTCATAAATCCAACGTGGCAATATTAAGTAGAAAGAGAAAACCGAATTGGCAGGGTTATGTAAAAAGAGATACACGTTGGGAAGATCACAGCCGTCCATCTTTATGAAAATTGAGTTGTAACCGTCGTGCTTACAAGTGGGTTTTTAATATAAAATACTAATTAACAGTAATAACCAAAAATTATTAAAAAAAGGGAAAGTTATTTTAAAAAATTAAAAGCGCGACTCCCGAGGAAAACAAAAGCAGAGGAGTCGGAGGCTGTAAAACTTGGACGCTAATGCACAATATTAAGCGACAATCCTGCTAGATCGGTTCCTAAGGGGTTGAATTTGAACATTTAATTACCACTAATTGTAATTTATTTAATTTGTTAATTACTTGTTTACCTGCTAATCTTCTTGGCTACTTTTACGAATTTGCCTCTTTTATAATAACGGGTATTGCGTCAGTAGCCGGTATTGTAAGCAATAGGGTAATGATTGTATGTGGTATGTGCTCTGATAATTGCTGTTCAAATTCAAATGTACGATCATCACCATCATCATATGCACGTGTGAGTTGCGACGGATTTTATTCTTAATCAATTGGTGATACCTTTTAATTAAAAATAGCAATTTCACACTTGATGTTTAGTAAGATAAGTAAGGTATACCAATAATCTTTTGATTTCATAATTCTAAAATTGAAATCGTCTTTAAAATTAAATATTTTTCAATTTTAATTTTAATTAAATTTATCAAACAAAATAAGAACATAAAATTGATAACTGAATATATCCTTTAATTCAATTGAGAATCATAAATATTTTTAATATGTGAAAAAATGATAAATAAAAATTCTTAAAAATAATTAGCTAGTCAAATAATTATAAATTTATTTTTTTAATAATTTAATTTTAATTAATATTTAAATTTGAATTAAAATTCTTTTACAATAATTATAAGAGTGTTACTTCACTAATAAATTTTTAATTTAATAATATTAAAATTATTTTTAAAATAATAAAATTTAAAATTTAAATCAAATCAAAATCGAAAAGAGTATTACTCCGATAGCCATAAGCTAAAAGATTTAGTAAAATAAAATAAAAAAAAGAAAACTAAAAGATTGATGGATGAATTCATTAATTAAGACATGATAAAATTTAATAAGCTATCAAATTAGTAGAGGATTTTGCTATTGTTATTGGGGATGATTGTGTTTGTGGGGATAAACATTGGCATTTGTTGGTTATGAAATGGCCACTTTTCTTTTTTTCACTTTTTACTCTTTTAGCTCATCAACGTACAGTTACAGACTAATTATTAGTTCCACCAAAATTAATCATAACTGAATGTATTAGTTTTACTGCCGTTTACCATCAGACCCCATAGGGACAAATATTGGTAAAATCCACCAAAAGAGAAAAATGGCATCAACGTAACTTCATAAAATATTTTCCTTTAATCAAATTAAAGCCGCTCTATTTTAATTTTTTAATCAACTTTAATTAATAAAATTAAATCTATAGTAATTTGTAATTAAACTCTGCTTAATACTCTTTTTTTTTTTTTAATTTTCTTCGTCAAAATCCTCCAATTTAGCTGTCCGCCTGTCCCCTTCAAACGCAAATAAACTCACAACTTCTTCTCTCACTCTTCTCTCTTTACACACACATTTCCCTTACTACACTCTCTATCTTTAATTTTCTAACCTCATTTTGTTTTTTCCTTTTTGCCATAGCCAAGAAAAAAAAAAGCAGGAAATAAAAATTATGGAAGCACCAGAATTCTATAGCCAAACTGGGTTTTGCTCGCAATTTTCAAATGAAAAACACCATTCTTTGGATTCTAAGCTAAGTGGTGGTGGCGGAGGAGGTGACCATTTTATTGTTGAAGACCTTCTGGACTTCTCCAATGAAGATGCCGTTATTACCGACGGTGGTGGCTCCGCGGCATTTGATACCGTTACTGGTAATTCCACCGAGTCTTCCACCGTTACTGTCGTTGATAGCTGTAATTCCTCTTCCTTCTCGGGATGCGAGCCTTGCTTTAATGGCGATATTGGGTCTCGTAATTTTGCTGACGTTCAATTCTCTAGTGACCTTTGCTTGCCGGTAATTCCACTCATTGTGCAAAGCCAGAGAGAATAAATTAGAGTCTTTGTATAATTAAATTCATTTCTCAAAAAAAAAAAAAAAAAGTTCGACCCTATGTTTGGTTGCCAAGAAAATGCATAATTGTGCATGATAATTTATGAACTAGTAATTCAAATTGCTGAAATTAAAGAAATTCAATTAGATGGCTAATAATAATTCTTTTTATTATTATTGTTTTTTAGGATGATGATTTAGCCGAGCTCGAATGGCTATCAAATTTCGTGGAGGAATCATTTTCCAGTGAGGACTTGCAAAAGCTTCAGCTGATATCTGGAATTAAAGCTCGACCCGACGAATCTTTAGAGACCCGAAAACCCGACTGCAATGCAAACAACAACACTACTAGCAACAACAACAGCTCCGCTGTTGCCGGCGACAATAACCCAATTTTCCACCATGAAATGTCAGTCCCAGCTAAGGCTCGTAGCAAGCGGTCTCGAGCTGCTCCATGCAATTGGGCCTCTCGACTCCTTGTCCTCTCCCCCACCACTTCATCGTCAGAGCCAGAAATTATCATCAGCCCAACCACCACCGAGCATCCTAATTCTGGAAAAAAGACAGTAAAAGCTGCTGGACCGAAGCGGAGGGATGGGAATGAAGGTGGAGGTGGGAATGGAGATGGTCGGAAATGCCTGCATTGTTCCACCGACAAGACACCGCAGTGGCGGACAGGGCCAATGGGTCCGAAAACGCTGTGTAATGCTTGTGGTGTGAGGTATAAGTCAGGTAGGTTAGTGCCCGAATACAGGCCGGCGGCGAGCCCAACGTTTGTGCTGACTAAACACTCAAATTCTCACCGGAAAGTGCTTGAACTTCGGCGTCAGAAGGAGTTGCTTAGGGTCCAGCAACAGCAACAACACCAATTTCTCCATCACCATCACAACATGGTTTTTGATGTATCTAACGGCGATGATTACTTGATTCACCAACACGTGGGGCCCGATTTCAGGCATCTGATCTAATATGGTGGGGAAGAGGGCAGGTTCAGGTGGGTCTCTTTTGAGGATTTAGCAGTGAATTTGGTTAATTCTTCCAATTTAATTTCCAAGGCCAATTTTTGCCTAACTTTCTTTAATTTTTCTTAGACTTTGTTTAATTTTCTTGAGTTGCTCTTTGTTTGGCCAAAGTAATTGGCAATTACCTCTCTGGAAACTCAATTTCTCGTAATTCAGGTAATTTATTTTTCATTTCTAATGTATAATTAATTAAAAATGAAAATGATATTCTACTTGATTATCGAAATTAAATGCAAGAGACTAACCCAATTAAAAGGTTGAGTGTTTATTAGTTTATAAATTGGTTAAATTTGGTATCTCTTAACTTTCACCAATTTGTAAGAAATAGACAAGCTTGTGTGGTGCCATATCTCCTTCTACTAGAGGTGACCCTCTTACTAGCTTTCTTTAAGACCTGGTTAATTTTAAAACTTAAGATCTCTATTATATTTACCAAGACAATATTAATGGTATTAAACCACTTATATATTTAGTTTTTTTTAGGTTAATTTGGCTCCAATTAGAACTCGAATTATAGAGATGTTTCAACTTTGGAAATAACTCTATTATACATTATATAGCATTAATAAATTTTATATTGAATATGTAGCCACTTCTCCTTATAGAAGTAAATGCAATGTAACCTTTTGAAAACAAAAGAAGAAGAAGAAGAAAAGAAGGGTGAGGTTGCATGGGGCGGCAATAAAATAGGCAAAGAAAACTCAAATTGGTGTGTGCAGGTGACAAACTAAGTCATCGTTTGACAATTTCATCTGCTGACATCTTAACAACTTAAGTGATATAGATCTCCAAACCTTAATTAGCTTTGTTAGGCACTGTAACAAAATTATATATATAATACTCGAATACCCCTTTTACTAGGGCTATACCTCTAATTCCACCTTCTTTTTCAATAGATTTGATGAACATGATATGACTTGCTTAACCCATTCACGGCAAGTTGATGTAATGGGAGCCATATATATACTATTTTTTTATTTTTTTTTTTATGTATACGACCTTATAATAATTTTAAGTTAACATTTCTTCTCTAATATAATTAATTTGATAAATTTATTAGAAAGGAGTTTGAAATTATTATAAGGTCATATATATATATAAAAAAAAAAGTATGTATATCAATTATCATTTAACACAAATCGTGACTCTCAGTAGTATTAATAATATAAAAAAACTAACTTAAATTAAATTAAAAATAAATAATCTTCAATTAAAACCATATAATATATGTATAACATTTATCATCTTATTCAATAAATCCACATATCAATTTAATTGATGGTAGATATAATTAGAATCAACGGCGGATTTATGGTACGGCAATAGGTATGTGTCTCTTTAATTTTATAAAATTTTTAATATAAAATTATTATTTAGTTTTTATAATTTATAAAATTAATAAAATAATTTTTTTATTTTGAAAAATTATTTTTTAATTCCTAATAAAATATTATTTAATTATATATTCTTCATTTTTTTTACCCTTTAATTTTTAAAATTTATTAAAATAAATTATTATTCAATTTCTAAAATTTGCTAAATTTACTAAAACTATTATAAATAATAGTCTGAAAAATAATAAATTATTTAAACGTTAACTAAATTAATAAAAAGAGTTAATTTTTGTTTTAACTTCAAAAAGGAAAAAGGAGGAAAATAAAAATAAAAAAAGCACTAGTGAATTAGTGCATTATTACAATCCACATGAATTTCAGTGAAAAAGAAAAACCAGATGGGATCTTCCAGAGAATGTTAGAAATTAAAGCAAAGTCAGATTCGTTTAAACAGATTAAAATATTTTTATTAATAGTATTATTTTTAATTTATTTTTCATCTTTATCTGTTATTAATTCTTATTTTTAAATTACATTAAATATTTTAAAAAATAAAATTGAATGTATTTATTATATTATCAAAATTATAAAAGAAAAAATATCATTTTATTTATTATACTCATCTTCTACGTTGAAAATAAGTATTTTAATTTTTTTTAAAGAAAAACAGTATTAATATTATTTTTTTTACATAACTTTCTTAAACTTATGAGATTTCGAGTGATAAAATTAAAAGATTAAATTAAATACTCACTCATATAATTAATTTTCTTCTATAATAATAATTTCTACCGTAATATACTAATAATATTGAAAAACTCAAATATTTGCTTTTGGTAACTTCAAAAAAAATTCATTTCATTTTGAATAATTACTATTAATGTATCAATTTTTACTGCCAATGAATTTTAATTTTGTATTGAGCATTAGTTATGTTTGATGTTGTGTGTTCTCCAAGTTAAGTGTTAGTTGTTGTTGGTTAGTTTATTTCTTTTGTCACTTTAAAAATAAAAATAATGGTTTTGTAATTATGAGATTGTAAATTTAAATCTAAGTCAATTTTTAATATAAGTTTAATATATATTTAAAGAATTAATTGAAATACACACAAATGTGCAGTTACAAAATTATAGTGATAATGTATAATTTTGATTATAATATTTAATTATAAAAGTATATTTATTTTTAAAATTTTTTGAGATACAATTTTGATTATAACGTTATTAAAATCTATAATTTCGTCCTTTGTCTCCATTAACTTCCGTCCTAAGCTCCATATAAACTAAAAAGTGATTGAAAAATTATAATTTAATCACTAAAATTTTATTTAATTAAATAAAATATTTTTTTAATTAAATATACAAAAAAATAAAATAAATTAATCACTAAATAAAAATTAAATATTTTATTTAATTAAAATTAAAATAAATATTATTTTTAGTTAAAATTATTTTTATTTAATTAAAATAATTAATTTTTATTTAACTAATTATTTTTCTAAATTTAAAATAAATAAAATAACTTTTTTTTAATTATTTAATTTATTTTCTTATTTTTATATTTTTGAAAATTATTTTTATATATTTAATTAAAAATTATTTTTTATTTAATTAAAATTAAAATAGTTAATAATAGATATTTTTTCTCTTATTTTTTATATATATACGAGACATTTTTAGTCATTTTATTAAAATTTAATAAAAAAATAAAAAAGAAGAAGAATGATTAAATTTATTGATAGAATTAAAATATAATGACTAATTATGTTTTTTCCTTTAAATACTCACATCCCTAAAATACCGTCATTTTTTTTTTTATATATATTTTCTTACTTTTTCATTTAATTAAAATTAAAATATTTAAAAATATATATGAATAATTTTATGTATAATATTCATACATTATTTATTTATTTATTTATTATATATTTTAATTTAGAATTAAATAAATAAAATTACTTTTATTTAATTAAAATAATTATTTTTTATTTAATTATTTAATTTATTTAATTATTTTTGTATATTTGATTAAAAAATATTTTTTGTACATTAAAATAAAATTATTTTATTTTATTAAATATGCAAAAAATAATTTTATTTAATCAAATATAAAAAAATAAGAAAAATAATTAATTTTAAAAATTAATTATTTTAATTAAATAAAAAGTAATTTATATTAATTTTAAATTAAAATAAATAAATAAAAATAAATAATATTAATTAAAAAATATTTATTTAATTTTTAAATAAAATAATTAATTTTTATTTAATTATTATTTTATTTTATTTTTTGAATATTTAATTTAAAAAAATATTTTTTTTAACTAAATAAAATTTTATGGACTAAATTATAATTTGTCAAATATTTTTTAGTTCATGTGGAGCCATAGACAGGAGCTAACAAAGAGAGGGGCGAAATTACAAGTTTCAATCAATATTTTAAAAAATAGACCGATTAAAAATCGGTGAAAACAGAAAGTCGAATTGATTAAATCAGAAAAAATCGGTATACATATATTTGTATATATAATTTTACATTTATTATATATATAATAAAAATAAATATAATATAATTATGACTAAATTAAAATTTATATAATATCATATTTTTTTTATGGTGTCAATCTAATCACATTAAGTCAAAAATTATATATATAGTAAGTGATAAATATTCACTTGCTCAAACATTTATTCACTCAATTTGGTGACATACAATAAGGTCGTGATTTTGATGTAGAGTAGATTTTGGCGTGAGGTAAAATTGAAATAAAATTACTAAAATTTTTAATTTTTTTAATTCAAAATGAAGCATTTTTTCTTAAAAAAGCGTCGTTTTAATCAAAAATAAAATTAAAAAAATTAACCCGCTAGAATAGAAAAAATCGATCCGATTTAATCAATTCACTGGTCAACTGAGTTTTGGGAGATGGATAAATGAGATTAATCAGATCGATTCTTAATTTTTTCAGATCGATCGGTTGATTTAGTCCAATTTTAACAACCATGATTTCAATAACTTTAAGATCAAAATTATATTTTGAAAAATATCAAAGATCAATGTGCTCTTAAAACTAAATATTATGGTCAAAATTATATTTTATTCCTAAAATTATATTAGATAATTATTAGTAATTAATAACTTAAGTGAAAAAATAAATACATAATATTTATATAAAAAATAACATGATTTAGGAATCAAAGGTAGAAAAGCAATAAACATAAATTTTTAACAAAATACATAAAAAGTAACAAATACTAACTTTTAGATTTTCAAATGTTTATTTGGAAAAAAAATTCATTATTATTTTAATATATAGAAAATTAAGAAAAAAGATAAAAATTAAATTAAATATATTTTCATTTTAATAAATAAATGCTAAATTTAGCACTTCTCTTACTAAAAATGTTAAACATTAATTTATCATTAATAAAAATAATATAATTAAATACATTCATAAAATTCAATTCAATTCAATTTTTATCAATTGTAATTGAATTAATCAATTTGTTTAGTTGGTAAAAATTTATCAAAACGCTCTTTTTATTTTAGGATTAGTTATATATATATGATTTTTTTTTTTAGTATTGAAAAAAAAAATTAATCTTAAATTTATTGGCTAAAAAAATATACAATAACCGCTATACTATGATTTTTTTAAGAATGATATATGTAATATATTGTTTAAATGTTTTTCAGAGTTTATTAATTTTTGTAAATATATAATTAATTTAAATGAAGATAATTATAGTAAGTGGGTAGATAAAGAAATTAATGGTACAGTTCTTGAAACAAATATATTTTTCTCATGTAACTGGAGATTTAGCATGTGTATATACTTCTTTCATTTTTTTTTATTTATCGGTTTTAAAAATTTATTTATTTATATTTATAATTTATATTTTAAATTTTTAAAATAATATTTATTTATTTATTTTATTTTTATAATATTTAATTAAAATATAATAACTTAATTTAAAATAAAAATAATAATATAAAATTAAATAAATTATTTTAAATTTAATTAATAAGTATTTTAATATATATAAAATCTTAAATAATAATTAAAAAAAACGAAGGAAATATATACACTCGATATATGTGTGTGTGAGAGAGGTTTAATTAATTATCATTTTTGCTCGATCCAAGGCTACGCTAATCCATAGACATGTATCTTGTTTGTTGTTAATAATCTAATAAAATAATTAATTAATAATAACTTCTCTCAGGTAAAAATTATTTATTTAACCTAATCTTTTATTTTTTTAATAAATTTTTTGTCTTTTTTGGCCAGAGAATGAAATTAAAATCTGAATACCAAAAACTTCTCCATTCAATTTATTTTATTTTTTTAATATATATAATAATATTATATTTATTTGAATGGTATGCATATTAATTAAATTAATTAATATTAATCTTTAGAGAAGCTAAGTTTGCGGTGGTCACATGCCTCTCTTCCATGCCTCATATGCAGTAGTCAGTGATTCATGATGCCTCACAAACACATACAAAAATGAACTAAATTATTAATTACTTCATCCTCATCATTTGCATTGCATAAAAATCAAGTCGAATAGAAATTTTTTTATTTAAAATAAAAAAATAAATATTTAATAAATTTGATTCAATCTAATAAAATAGAATTGATTAAAAAAATTCCTCAAAATAAATATTATATTTAAAAATTTAAATTATTTTAATTTAATACGTCAAATTTAAATTGAAATCTAAATACCTCATCTTTAAAGTATAGTCGCTTAATTATTATTATTATTTGAGACTAAATTGAACAACATATATAATTACTGAGTGATCAGCTTTTTAATCTTGTAATTATTTGCAGGTACCTATTCCATGGTTTCTTTAATTATTTTCTTTTGAAATGTTGTCATGCACAGAGCACGTGCATAATGGCAGTAGGGAGAGTGATTTATGGTTGACAAATGCATGATTATTTAGCAGAGATTGCAGGTTTGCTCTTTATTTGTTAAACATAAATCAAAGATTATTTTATTTACATAATATTTTTTTATTAATAATTAATTAAAAACTTAATTAGTTTTTATTATATATATATCTTGGGACCATTGATTGGATTCTTATTCCATATGGGGCGTGACAAGAAAAACAATTATGAAAATTTTCAAATTGCAAATTATAATTATATGATTTACTATCATATATTAAATATTATATGGTCTAAAGACTATATATAGCTAATATAGAAATTAGTAAAATAATGTAATAGTAAATTTAAATATATATATATATATATATATATATATATATATTAATGGGTGTCCATAACAGAACCTTTGAAGTGTGAATAGATGGGGTTCCATACATGGGGGATATTTCCATGTTCAATGTAAAAGGGGTTTGTCTCCATGCCATAGCAACTTCTGACGATCACTACTTGGTTGGCAATGGCATATGCCATATTACAATTGCACTTTCTTTTTCTTTTTTTCTTTTACTCTCCATTTCTACCAATTTTATCATTTTTTTTATTAAGTCATTACTTGCCTAATTGCTTTTGCTCAATTATCATTTGTGTTTAATTACACTTAATAAAAACACACATCATGAACAAGTCAAGTGATTAATTATTACCATGTTTGAATAAAAATTTTCCTGGCCGACAATATATATATATATATATATATGTGATGTGCCTAACTTCTCCAAAAAGGGACCTTAATTTCAGTTGATGCGTAAATTGATCTGAGAGCAGACTAATATATCGCATTACTCCTGTTAGTGCAAAATTTAAGTAACAAGTATCAATGAAAAAAAGGACTTCGAAAGGGTAAAGGCGAAGAAGAAGAAGAAAAAATTTCACATGCAAGTGTACTGTTAACAGGGAGACATCAACGCTATGGCCAAGACTAATATTCAAAGGAATGGGGAACATTTAGGATCAATATCTCATCAACCTCCTCACTTTCTCACGTGCATTTAATAATGGTCTGATGGATTATTACTGATGATAGTTTCTCCGTAAAGCTAGCTCTGTAGATTTAGCCTTTTCCTGTAATTCTTAAAATGAATAAAATGTATTCATTGCTACTATTACCTCTAAATAGAGTAAGAAGTTATTAATTCAACCAAACATTAATCAAAAAATTAATTAAAGTATGTTATATGAATTATTGATTTTCACTCGAACGATTTTGAGCTACGTCTTTTAAAAGTCGTAATGTTTCTAAATCATATTGAACTCTGATATATTCGTAGAAAAATTGATAATAAATATCCAACAACACAGATATGGGTAAATCACAATAACTTTTTATTTGTTAATACAAGAGCAGTTTTTTAAATTGATGCTTCAATCCATAAGAAGGCATGTGGAATCCAACAAAAATTTCAAATTGTTGCAGCTAAAACCTCTTTAGATTGAGCTGTTGCACACAGAAATGATGTATCCAAAGAGAGGCAATGACTACAATCTCTCAGGCACCTTCCACCTTTGAATATCTCTTATCGCGGCACACTGAGACCTAGTTCTGGATCATAAGGAAATGGAATACATTATTAGCATTAACCTGCACTAGCAAAGATTTTATTTAAAAAGAATTGGTCCATTAGGTCACATGAATCCCTGTGAACGCTATTACATATAAAACAATCAATAAAGATGCATTGTCCAGGGAAAGTCCAAGTTGTTTAGATCAGAAATAAATCAGCACACTAAAATAATTATCCACTGATGATAAAAGTGTTAAGTAGTTGCTACCCACTGTTAGAACTTAACTCTCAATAATTATAATCAACACTCGTGCAGCATAATAATAAAAGATTAATTAATAGCAATTGCCACAAAGGAATAGACTGAACAATGGAACAAGTCCACAAGAGCCAAATAATACACATGGGTACAAGTTTTTAATTGCAGGTGCAAACTCAACCTCAAGACTCAATCTTGGCCTACCTATTTTGAAAGCCAAGACTTTGATTAATAACTTCTTTCAAGTACTTGAACTGCGGATGGAAGAGTGTAAAGAAACACCAGCCACAATTGCAATATACAGGAATCTCAAAATTAAATAAAATGTGAAATTGTATTTTAGAGAACTATTGCTGCAGAGCCATTAATAAAAACAGATGGACTTTTAACAAGTTTATGGGTCATAATTTGGGTACAACACCTAAAGTCCAGAACTGAGCCATGCTTTCACCATGTGTTTTTTGCCCCCCAAAATCAAGTTATTCAGTTATTTACTTCTTTATACCAATACATGAAGAGATTGGTCACTATGCAGAGTTTCTATGTTGAAAATCAAACTCCTAGATATTTACTCTAATGATGAATCTCCATATCTCCTCATTCCCATAATTGTAAATCATCTGGTAATATGTGGAACATAAATGACCAATTCTCCATGTAAGAGCACTATGACATCAATAATTGTTTGCATTAATGGCAAAGCAACATATCCTACCAAAGGAATCAATCACATGGGTCCCCCCTACTGATTACATAAAATATCCTTGTACTCAAAGGAGGTTTCATGATCTATTAATTTATGCTCCATTACATGGTCAAATATGTAACTAATAGGCTATTACATGATTGCCATCTCACATTTTTATCAAGCATATTCACTGATTCTCAGCCCATAAAACCTACAGCAGTGTTTTGTATTCAAAAGGGCATAAAGATGAGAGAAGAGATTATTCAGGCCTGAGGTCAATAAAGTTCCATGTGTGAGAAAGAACACAAAAAGAAACAGGTCTACATGGATATAAATGCAAAATTTGCTGCAAAAGTAAGTTTTTTAAGTTTTAACTATAAGTGAAAAAGAGCAAAAACAAAAAAAAACATGGAGAGCAAGTACATAACCTAAGTCTCTCTACATAAACTTTTCTTTTAGTAAACTTCCCGTTGGATTTCTTGGCACAAAACTCAGAGTTGATAAATCATGCATGCTACATGCTTAAAAGTGCAGGCTAACATTTTCATTAATGAGTTATGCGACATTGAAAAGATCACAGTGCATTTAACTTTAATCGTCAATGTGTTGGTCCAACTTTATTTATTTTTTAAACTGTATTGATCCAAATTAAAATTTCATATTTTACTCCAAGCTGAACCAAATCACCAGTATCTTGCTTTGAATACTTTGTAAACATTTTCATAGGTCATTCCCAACAAACAGATGAGCTGCAAAAAACTCATTCAAAGCCTGATTGACAATTCCCTAATCCAACCCCCTTTTTTCTCATTTGCTTTAAATGCCAATGCTTTACAAGCAATGAAATTGCTTCACAACCCTCAACCAATTATATCTTCCCCAGAAAGACTGTTTATTTTGGTTGTTATGAGAGATAAAGGTTCCGAAATGTGGATAAATAAACATGAAAAAGCAGGAACATAAACCTTTACTCTATTTTTAGAGTAGAAAAGAGATTAATTATTTATGCCTCGTTTATTTTGAGTAAAATAACTTGTTTGTGAAAAATATTTTTTGAGGAAACATTTTTGAGAAAATGAACTATATTTTACTGTTTGGTTGCAATATAGAAATTGGAAATGATTTTTTTTTTTCACTTGCAGTACATGCTGGAAAATATTGATGTTCTTCAATTTTTAAGACTAAAAACATTTGGAGCAATACAAAATCCACATTTTCTACTTAAAGCAGACACGGGAGAGAAGTGAAAGAAAAAAGGGTAAGTTATGGCTATCATAGTTGTAGTGAGTAGGCTAATGGGTATGACTATATGAGTTCGTGAATGTTTGAAATGATTTCTCATTCCTTAGAAAATGGTTTAGTTTTCCCTTTGAACAATAAAATGCTTTCCATTGATTAATTTTTTTTAAGTACTCCAAACACCAGAAAATATTATCTAACAGACAAACAAAGCTTTATTGATGCGATTTTGATTAATCACTATCCATAAGTACACAGTGTATACTAACAATCAATCTACATCCAAATACCAAAAAAAAAATCCCTTTTAATATGAACTCTTTCTTCTATAACTTAGGAATGCATCTAATTCAGTTGTTCTTGTAGAGTCTTAAGACCATGAATACTCCATCAACTGACTTTAGGCTTCAGATAGTAGCTTTTTTTTTTAATTAGAAAAGCTAGTGCTAAGCTCAAACTAAAATGTTGAAGATTTTGTGATCTACATTACTTTCTTTTAATTCTTCTTTCAAATGTTTTAAATTTAGATCTATCTTTTCACATTTTTTATTACCTGATTTCTGGCGCTTCTTTTGTATGCTTCCTGTGTACGACAGGTTGCATCCTTTTTTACTCTAGCATTTTTTTTTTTTATTAAACATAACAATATTAAGTAAAGCCTATAGCACCTCAAATTCTCCACATACTCTCATGCATGAAAGCTTGCAACGGACCATCCCAAGCACAGAAAGAAGGTGTCATTTAACTTAAACACCAAGAAAACTAAAAGCGTGTTTTACTGGTAGAGCAAATATGTCAAGAATGCACCTTAAATATATATTTCCAAGCATTAAAATCAAAGTAAAAAAAAAAAAATAATCATGTGGTTGTAAGTCTATTTAGGATTGCCTGGACAAAGAATGATAGCTCACATAAGAAGCATGATCATTTCCTATCTCCTGCCTAGACAATTGCAATGGCTATTTATGATTTTAACTATGATGAGAAAAAAAAAACAAAAACAAAAGGGAAATTAATGCCAAACAACATATTATGAAGAGTTAGAATGAGAACTAAAGATTTTCACCTCAGGAAATTTAAAGGGGTCGACTATTAATCATGTGACTTGCTAATGAAATTGGAAAGTATCAATTCAGGAAGACAAATCAGAGTCCGAAAAATGCAATGGGCGAACAAGTGGGTATGCCTGGTATCTATAAAGTTCTTCCCTTTAGTTAATCACTACATTCATAGGAAACACTGAAAGAGCAAGGGAAGTTAAGACTGAATTCAAACTGCGCATTGAGCAAAGGCGTTCAAGAGAAAACCAATAAAAATGAACTTATTATGGAGTAAAAAGTTGCTTACACACTAAAAATTAAAGATTTGGAGATTATCAAACTCCTGGGTTTGCACTGTAGAGCATACCCTGAGACAACGACCGTGAGCTGCTCGAATCGATCCCAAGGCACGAGGTTAACCTAGCCGAAGAGACTGCTGAGTGCAGGGGAAGCAAAGATTGGAGAGCACACAATTGAGGAATCCGCCTGGAACTCAAAACCCAACAATCAAAATTCAAAATTTCAGAAAAAAAAATAAAAAAATTGAACAAACATTAGAAAGGGTTTCAAAGGGCGTGCCTTGAAACTGAAAGAGAAGAGCGAGTGGAGAGAGAAGGTATGGGATTAGGTTTAAGGGTGGGCTTGTTAACAGCAGATTTGAAGAGAGAAAAACTGGATTTCGAGAGAGATCTGTAGCGAGACGCCATTGTCCAATAAGGCAAAAGAAACAGATGCTGGGGTTTAGAGTTTTCGGAGAAGCAAAATCACTAGGATTTCATTATTTGCGATTGTACATTGGGGTTTTAGGAGTTTTTACGAGGTTTTACATTTTGTTTATGTCCTGTTACCTGAAACTATGCCGTTTGGTCTACTCGGTATTAAACATACATGGGCAATAAAGTTTAGTTTATATATATATATATATTATTTTGTTTATTTTTTAGTTATAAAGGAAAGAAAATTGAATCCAATTAAAATTGTACAATTTTGGTATTTAGATAATGTGAAATGAAGTTTCAAGAAGTATTTTTTTTTTTAGTACAAGGAGCATAATGTTTGAATTAGTCATTGCAAGTTTGATGAAAGAATTTTTTATACTGTTTTTCAAGTACTTTGTTTATAATTTCTCAAAAAAAAATTATAATCACACCATTTTCTTTAAAAAATTTACAATTTCAGGATATAATTGTAAAAAAATGATCATAGTTCTAAGACTGCATGAATCATTGTCCCATTACCAAATTCTATATGCAAGCTACACTTGAACAAAAGAACAATATTATAAGAACTCTAAATTTCCACTGTAACAGCCGAGATTTAGGGAACAAAATGTTATCATGATTTATGAACTACATTAAGTTTATTATCCTTCTAGTTTAATCATACATAAAAAAAAAATTCACAAAGCAATGGAGAACACGAGACTAAAACTAAACTCTATTTCTCTAAGCAACCAACGGGATGATCCTCAAGTCACCCGCTAGAACATATTCAATTAGTAACAAATTTCTTCTGAATGAAAATTGATAATGGTGGAAAATTTCTCATTACTTAGACTGACCATGTAACACAGGCTACATGAAATAACTACATGGAAACAGATCTATCCATTAATCTAGAAGTTTTAACCGAGCAATTCATCTTCTTCCAGGGTATCAAAGCAACCGCAGCTTTCCTGTAATTGAATCCACCGATGCTTTCGAACCTGCTTGGAAACATCAAAAGGTGCAGATTTATTTTGTGGTTTAGTTCGACTTACAAGCTCTCAATTAAATCAGGTGTTATTTTGATCATTTATTGTTTTATAGTCTTACGAACAACAATAATCTCTGAAGGCCTTTGTCCGTCAAATTAATAGAGTAAATTGCAGTCAATCAAGGATAAAAAGTATAAATGAAAGCAACTAAAACAAGTTCAGCAGCATTGAGAAATGAAGGTACCAGGTCCAATTGCAAGAACAGTCTTTGATCCAGCTGAAACCTGTGTAAAATGAAGAAAAAATTAAAAGACATTCATTTTATTAAGGAAAGCCTATGTAATTCAATTAATTAAGATACTTGCAGTCTATAGGCTATTAAAGAGAGTAAAAAAACAACAAAAATGAGTCAGTTTTCCTCTTAAGGCAGCTAAATTGTGAGTTTTAATATAATGTAAATATTCATGTGGTAGAAAGACAACTCTATTATGCTCCCTTCATATAATAGAAACTGGTTTTATTGGAAAGAACTGAACATGCAGCCTGTGAGTTAGAAATTATGACCTACGTTCCAACTATCAAGTGCCTAAGATTTCAATATATTATTAGGACAAGATATGTAGAGCTTCAAAGGTAAACACAAAAATTTGCACCTTTCAAATGCACATGTATATCATTTGCCATGGAGTCATCGCCCAGATAGTGCGAATGGAAAAAATATTAATGCTTAAAAATCTCAAAAAGTTACCTTACTTTTAACAAAGTAATAACAAAAAAAAAAAATCAATTTGCTTGCGTGCGAAAAAAATAAATGAACCATGCTGGAAAAAGAAGGAAAATAACTAGTCTTCTATATTCAAAATGGCAACAACAATACCCACCCCATACTCTGACATCAAACAACAAAAGGGAGTTACAGTCGCGCATCATGGAACTAACTAAAGTTAACATTCATGTTATATTCATGTACCCAGGTTCATTCTTTATTTGCATTTTACATTCATGGCCGAACAAAGAAAAGGTCTAATTTCCTCAATATGTACCATGTGGACTATACTCCGGATTCTGAATTTCACAGACTGATATATAACTGAGAGTTGGCTGAATTTAAGTAACTTTGAGGCGATCTTACAAATTTCATGATTATGTCAGAGAAATCAAATGCATACCTCTGTTCGCCCAGCATCTGCAACAACAAAAGTTGGAAGGCCAATGCCATCAGCTGCTTCCTTAAGCTTATTCCTGATGAGGAATAAAATTGTAAACCATAAGTTAGGAAACAATTGAGCTTTTTTTTTTTTTTTTAAATAATAATAGATGATTGATACCATTCTGAAGAACTGCATTAAAGTGAAATCACCTGCTTACATTTCTTGTTGATTCCTGCATGTAACAACTATTTTGGGCTGCCCACATTGCTCCCATCTACTCAAAAGTAACCGATGGCTGCACAACACATAAAAAGTGCAACTTGGCATAATTATGTGAATAATTAACGAGCACACAGAACCAGAATTTGCAGCCAAGACAAGTTTGTGGGCAATTATTTCTGATACATCCCTGTAACTGGCAAAGTATTGACTCCCACTAAAAGTGATCTTCTCAATGACCATTGGGACTGAAAGGACGGGGAGCTTATGCATTTTTTCTTTTATCAACTCCTAATAAGGTTCACAGTTCTTGAATTTCTTCAAACAATTGATTTAAGTAAATACATCCTGTATCATCTAATTTTTGCCAAGAAGAGCTCATATCCACTAGAACAATATGAATATCAAACACATGGAAGAGCAAAAATGGGTGCTTAACAACCAATGAAAACTCTCAGGGAGTTATTAGTGCATTGAAGACACTCATAATTAATAACTATGTACCTTTGCATCAGCTCTGAATACATGCCAGTGGCCGCATCTGCAACAAATCAATTACAGATTCAAGTAATTGAGGATCAGGAACTAAAGAGAAGGGCAACAGAAAAAGTATTATAAACAAAAACAATTGGGAAATCTAAAACAAATGGAAGCTAAGTATCTTACGAGCACATTGAGAGGCAATCTTTCCAGCACCCATCTTCAGGTCCTGTCTGACTACTAGTACCTGCCATAAACAATTTGTCATCTCATCAAATAACTTTTCAACATCCAGATCTACACCAAAACAATTCAACCCTGGAATAATGAGATGTAACAAAATTTTATGCTGGTTGTCACCTACCGTAACCCTCCTCCTTTATCAGGGCTTGGGACCCGCTAAACACAAGAAACTCATACTTTAATTCAACCCTAGAATAGCCAGTTAAAATGTTTTCAACCCTAGAATACCAGTTAAAATGTTAAACAACTAACTCCACCTTTTCTTTGCATATGTTTATTAAGGGATAATAAATAAGATTAAATAAACTACTGGACAGCAGAATAATTAGCAAAATGGCGAGGTGGTAGAGGTACTACATGTCCAATTCAGAACTCCATGATCACTATATAGCCAAGCATCTAGAACCTTCTAATTCTGTTCCGTCAACTTAACTTTCCCGAGAAATGCAGCATAACCTAAAAATCTAGATCTTACAGTTTTCCCTGCTTTGAAAATTTATACTTCTTTGTCAAGGGTGGGCCTATGCTACATAAAATTGTTATTATTATAAGGTGAATTTATCTTTTTTTTTTTTTTTTTTCAATAGCCTGAAACCAATCAAATTCATTTTCAAGAATCAATTACAATGTTAAAAGAACTGAGTTAAATTTCAGCACCCAATAACAACTAAATAACTTTAGATTAATTTGGTTTTTATGGCTTCCTTTACTGCTCGCAGTTGCTCCATTATCTTTTATTTAGTACATCAGAAATTTTTAAAGGGGAAGAGAGCTGCCGATATTTGAACAACTTGACTTCCTGCACTACGTGTTAGGCACTCCATCACTAGGCTACTATACCAATGCCTGCTGCCATTATCTTTAGAAGTCATTCATAGTAACAAGTTAACAATAAAAAAAATATACTAACAAGGTTCAAATAAATTCCCAATTTCAGCCCTAATTCTCATTTGTGTAGAAAACAAAAATTCCAAACAAACATGAAAAAGTTAAAAAAAAAAAAAAAAGTTAATATCTATTGCAACAGAATTGCCAGAATTAATTACTTAAGCAAGGTAATAAAATCAATCAACAAAGCTTTAAACACTTAAATGAAAACCATTTTAAGCTCTTAAATACAAACCATTTTAAGCTCTTGGTCACCATTGTTATGGAGAAAATTTTGTTGTTGCTGTTGGGGTTTCCCTGGTAAGAAATTCTTCTTCTTGGCGTAATTTTTTGTGGGATTTGTCAAATCCAGCAACAAACCGAAAATGAAACCAATGACGATACCCGGAATGAAGTTTTCTGGCCTGAAACTCTCAGTTAACCCTCCTTCTCTATCTCGTTTCTGTTGCTTATGATTCCACGCACATACACAACACATAAAACATTTAACAAAACAATAAACAACATCCTGAACAGAAAAATTTGTTGTGCCAATTTAGGTTGAGTTTACTATAATCGCTACTTTAGCTTAATTCAGATAAAGAATTTCAATGTTCAAAAAAAAATCAAAAGGTACCCATTTGAGTTTAAAGCCTAAAAAGAGTTTCTTTAGTTATATCATGCATCTGACAGCCAAAAAGAAGGGATTTTTAGAAGATAATTACAAAAGAAAATTAACGGCTTTTTTTAAGTACCTTGTTGGAAAGCTGAGATGGGTTTTTTGACGAACCCCACATAGTATTTTATAGCCTGTAAGAGACCGTTTTCCACTGAACAATATGAAAGAATGAAAATTTGAGAGGGAGAAGATGAAGATAATGAGAGTACTCTGGCGGACTGGCAGGGATCCACTCTGGCTACGAGCAAGAAAAAGAAAACGAAGTCGTTCGAGGCTGCCATTCTCCTTTTAGGGACCGAAACGAACCGTTTTATCAGATTCTAATAAGGGGACATCAGTTTCGTTTGGTTATTTTTAGGATTATTATCAAATCAAATTAATAATTTTAATTAAAAAATTATCAAATTAAATTAAATTATTATTAACTAAATCATCTATTTTAAAATAATAAATTAATTTTTTTTTTATAAATCATCATTATTTTATTATAAATTAAAAAAAAATATTAAATATTAATAATAAAAAAATTCAAAAATAATTTAATATTATACAACTCAAAATTTATCTATTTTATTAATTAATACACCTAAAATTTATATTTTTTTTAATAATTAAAAATTTTTATTATTTATTTTTAGCTAATTTTCATGAAAGATTTTTTTAATTTTAAATTAATAATGGTTTTTTTTTTTAATTCTAAATTAATATTAGGTTAAAAAATATGTGATTGTATGTAAAATAAAATTAAATAGTAAAAAACATATATATATATATATATATATATATATATATATATATATATATATATAATTTTGGTTTGATTCGGTTTGAAATCCGAAAAATATTCAATTCGTAAATTAAATCAAATTTTTTATTTATTTTATTTTTTAAATCAAATTAAATTAAATTAATTATTAAACCATTAATTTTAATTTGATTTGATTAATTTAATTTAATTTAATCGATTAAATGGATTTCGCTTCTACCCATAAATACTAAACCGGCATCGTTTTCTTTCTTTCTTTTCACATTCTAGGGCTCAGTTTATTTTTTAGGAAAAATAAATTGATTTTTTTTTTAATCTCTGAGGGAAGATTCCAATTTGTATCTACTATATATATATATATATATTGTCATATTAAATATGAGAAAAATAAATTAAATTTTAAAACCGTGTATAATACATTTAGTGGTACTTAGATAATTTTTATAAGCTTTTGAATTCAAATTATTAAATTTATATATATATATATATATATATATAAAGTTAAACACTTATGTTGCATAATATTAATTACTTACTCCGTCCGAAAAATATTTTCTAAATCATAGGTTAATTGATTTGTTATTTTATTAATATATTTTTATTTAATATTTTATTACATCACAATTTTATTAATAAATAGTTAAATTATTTTTATTGGACTAAATAATACTTGCATACTTTAAATATGAATGTTTATTAGAAAATAATGTATATTAATTTTGAAAAAACATTTAATTTATTGGATATTTTCTGTTAAAAAATGCATCAATAAAAATTGATTGATGTCTATTCGGTTTTACAAAGAACTATTATTATTCTTATTAAATTAAACTATAAATATCTCCATCTATAATAATAAATCTAAAAATTTAGAAGCATATCAGTATATTTTTAAAATGTAAAATTAGCAAATTAGTAAAATTTGTAAAAATTATGGGTAACTTCTTTTTTTTTTAAAACAGTTGATTTATTAATTTACTAATATATTATTATTTAATATTTTATCACATTATATTTTTATAAATAAATAAATAATTAATTTTATTAGACTAAACAACACATGTATATTTTAAATATAAATATTTACTAGAAAATGATGCATATTATTTTTGGTAAAATATTTAATTTATTAGACTATTAATTTTATAGGACTATTAATTTATTGGATATTTTTTTTGGCAAAAGATTCAAATCAATAAAAATTTATTGATGTCTATTAATTTTTGTGAAGAATTATTATTTTTTTATTAAACTAAACTATAAATATCTATATTTATAATAATGAATCTAAAATTTGGAAGTGTAAAATTAACAAATTAGTAAAAAATTTAAACAAATTAAAATTTTTAGGTGCATAAAATTTTATGAAAATTCATAAAATTTAGAAAAGTTTATGGGCAATAAAAATTTAGAAAAGCATAAAATTTTAAGAGAAACTTATAGATTTGGAAATTAAAAATTTATAGGTATTGAGATTTAATATTAAATTAAATGAAATTTTATTAGTAATAAAATTTTATTTATTTAAAAAATTAACATTAAAAAATAAATAGTTATTATTTTCAATATAATTATTAATATAAATAAAAAGTGTTTATGAAAAATATAAAATAAAAATTATTATTTTTTAATTTATGTGAAAATAAAAATAGATGGATATTTTTTCGGAGGAATATATCAATCTAGTATTCACAAATTCTAGTTTGAATGGTTAGTGATCAACTGATCATTTCTCCCACTTCTAAAATGAGAAGTTTGTTTACGAGGCTATTTATTTATTTATCAGATAATTTTTTTTTAATAATTGCAAACTTTTTAAATAAATATTGACAAACTTTCTATCTTTTTATATTTAATCAAATAAATATATTATTCAATTTTAATATTTTGTTAATTTTCTACTATTTTTTATTTAAAATACAAATTCCAATTCATTTTTATTTTAAATTAGAAAAAATTTTATACATCAAATTAATTACAAATTAATATTTTAAAATTATATTATGAATATATATACTTATTATTTTGTCCTATATTATAAAGACACCAAACTTCTCGTTACTCTTATATGTAATTCTCTTTCCTTTTCATTTTTATCAAAAAATATTATATTCAAATATAAATATCAAACTGAAAATTACATCTAAATATGAGAAAAATTAAACTATGAGACTATCGAATAAACCCACGCAATAATGGGAAACAAACTTGAGACCAAAACTTCTCATATAATTCAGAAATGATAAGGAAGAGAATATTCATAAATTTAGAGAATATCCTATTTCTCCCAAAATAGCCTCAATTAACAAATCACCTTGACGTGCACCAACTCATCATCTTAATAAAAACAGGTTGCCGTGATCCTTACCATACGCTATCTTTCTTCTCCACCCGCTACAGCTATCCGTAACTTGCCCCAAGTCACTTGTCAAAGAATATACCAAAACGAACACGTTTTATATATTTCTTCAACTACCGTTTTACAAACTGCCATAACTAATAACCTGCATAATGGAATCTGTTGCCTCCAGTTCTTCGGCTCCCCCGTCGTCTGACCACCGTCACCACCTCCACTTCAGGCCAACCCAACCACTCGCAGACAGAATATTTCGAGCCATTCGCCACCGCCTACTGTTGCTTCATCGCTCCGAATCCAACTTCTTTATCTTAGGGGCAACAGGAAATGTCTACACCGTCACTTTAACCAACACACCATCATGCACCTGTCCTGACCGTACAACTCCATGTAAGCACATACTGTTTGTTCTTATACGAGTATTAGGTGTTTCTTTAGATGACATGTGTCTCCGACGAAGAACTCTCCGCCCATGTAGGCTGAGCCTCCTACTTAACACCCCAACATTGGGTGATTCACTAGCGGGGCCAAGCGTACGACAGAGATTTCATGAAATGTTTTTTCAGACAAGACAATTAGGATCATCAATCAATAACAGTCACGTGGAGATCGAAGAAGGAACGTTATGTCCGATTTGTCTCGATGAAATGGAGATAAAGAAAGAGAGAATTGTGAGCTGTGGAACATGTAAGAATTTAATTCACGAACAGTGTTTGATCAAATGGAGGAGAAGCAGAGGAAGGAGAGGAGGTACGTGTGTCATTTGTAGAGCCAGGTGGCGAGATCGGATTGATCAGGACAAGTACATTAATTTAGCTGCTTACGTTAGTGAAGATGATGGTCATAATGATACTGGAACAGGTCCTTGTGCTGGTTAATTAAGATTATATACAAAGTACTTTGATTTGTAAGTATAGACTATATGCTTGAAAAATTTTAATTATGTTCTAATTTGTATATAAATTTATTTTATGTATCATCTCATATATGTTGAGATCATATAATTTTTTACATTAATTTTCTTGTTTGTTATCATTATGCACGAGAAAATTGCAAGTGTTATTATCTTATCATAATACATAAATAGCATGATCGAAACTTGAGATAAAAATTATGATATATTTAAATATTTATTGCGCTAATATATGTGAGGCTTATTTTTGTTTATATTAAATGTATTGATTTATCTTATACATTAAATTAATAAATAATAAGATATTTTAATTAATATAAAAAATCGTTTAAGGATAATAAATTAGAATTGAAATTGAGAATTTTAATTCTTTAGAATTAAAATTCTGTGAAAATTATAATTCTAACGTTTATTTTATATAAAAAATTGAAATTAAAATTAAAATTAAATAAAAAATTGGTGGTGAACTATCGGCGATGGCGGTAGGGATGATGGTGAATCACCGGCGATGACGGTCTGGCGAGTCATCGTCGCTGGCGGTGACGATCCGGCGAGCAATCATCGTCGGCAATGACCGTCGGCGACGGTGACGGAGCACCATCGCCAACGATGATGATGGTGCTCAGGGTGGAGATGACTATTGAAGAAAGAATTGTAGTGGTGATTATAAAATTATAATTCTTATATATTGATAATGAAATTGTGTAATTGATTTTTTAATTATATTACAATTCCATGGAATTGTAATTAGAATTCCAATTCTAATTTTAAATAATTCCAAACACTATAATTTAGAATTTCAATTTCAATTCTAACTTTAATTTCGGACTCTTCAAACGAATTTTAGTTTTTTTCATAACAAAAAAATATTAATATTTTTTTTCCATATATTTTTATTTCATTTAATTAATGTACATTTACATTATAATTATAATTATGTTAATTAAGAATTTAATTTTCTTTTCATCTTATTTATATATTATGATTTAATAATAAGTAATATGGAGAATTTTTAAGTAAATATTTCTATCATATCAATTATGAATTAATTAACGGTAATTTTCATGTCACATATCAATTATGAATTAATTAACGGTAATTTTCATGTCACATATATAATAATTATTTCATAGAGTAATTATGGTAGTTAGCTACTTATATATAAATGGGTCACGCAACATTATTATTAATTAATTTATATATAATGTGGAGATAAAATTCACCTGAGAATTTTTCTAATACACATTATATAATATGTATTTTTTTATTCATTTCAAAAAGTAAAATGTATTTTTTAAAAAAATTATATTTGATTAATGCATAAATTATATCTAATAATACTTTACCACTTATCATTAAACACATAAATTAATTTAATGATATTAACATTTATCACTAAATATTAATCATATACTTCTAATGGAAAAAACAATGTTAGCATTGCTTTCCAATTAAAGAGCAATATATATTATTTATTACCTGTATAAAAAACACACTTGGTACGATAAAAACAACCCTCACTAATTTTACTTAATTACAATTTACCATTAATTATATTATATATATATATTCCGTTATGCATATATATTATATTTATAATATTAAAAACTATCAAATAATAAAAAAACATTTTGTGAGGAATATATAATCATATGCTCTACTAATTATTATTATGATAAATAATCTTATAATATAATTATAGTTTTCTAATTAAATATTTTTAAATAAGTTCGAAAATATTATTTTAAAAATATCATAAATTATTCAACACACTATTTAAAATTATTTCATTAACATTAGAAGTATAAAATAAAAGATGTTATTATATGGATAACAAATAAATTAATCATAATATTATCATGATTAATATTGAAACTAGAATTAAAGTTAAATTTTTATTTTTTGGGAAAAGTTAAATTTTTATTTTACTTTGATAATCATGAATATCATTTTAGTAGTAATGTGCATTCATGTTTTAAAATTATCCATTTTGATTTTTTACACATATAATTAGTATTATATTAATTGCCTACGATAAATTAATCATAATATATGATTTTTGTATAATAAAATCATGATTTTTTCTTGATTAACCTTATTTTATAATTCATAATTTATAATATAAGGTAATATATTTAATGAAAAAGTGAAAAAAAAATCTCGAACGCTTAATTTTTCTTATTTAAATATAAATAATAAAAATCATTTTATAATTTATAATGATATCTATTACTAAAATGTTTTTACACTTAATCTTTTATTCCTTGCATGAAAATAATGAAAATAATTATATTATTTATAATGATATTTGTTATAAAATTTTACATTATAAATAAAAATGAAAAATGTGAAATAGTTACACCATATTATAATATTTTATTAATTATAACTTTATAATTTTTGATGACTTTTATTTTTCATAATTAAAAGAATAAGTAAAGATTATAACAACTAATTTAATAAATATAATATAAATAAATATTTTTTATTTATAAATACATTTATCGTAATATTTTAATGTTAACAAGTTAATTTACAATTACTAATAATATTTTAATTATTAAAAATATAACAAAGAGCGGGCGAGGTCTTACTAGTGTCTAATAAAAACAGGGATTACCGATTACTTGCACACTTGGGTTGAATTATCATTCAAGTAATTATAGAGACTAGTCCCTTATATATATAAATAAAATAATGATGAAAATCATGACCCTAATTGCATTTTCTTTATTATTAAAATCTCTGAAAGTTTCTGAATTATATATATAAATATATATTTAAGGAAAAATAAGGCCAATATATACCTCAAAATATTTAATGCTAATTATATTTTTAAAAAATTTACTTTTTAATAAAATTTGAATTTAAAATCTAATAAAAATACTTTTAGCACCATTATAGCTCACTGCCAATTAAAATTATTAAAAAAAGTTAAAAGAATATGGCTTTTGATTAGGAATGACAACAAGTGGAGTTGAAATGAATTTTGTAAAATTTAAATTTGATCTATTTAAAAATAAAAATATTCATATAAATTTTGGGACATAATAAATCAAGGCTCGTAATACCAATTTATATATTTCTTTTTTTATTTTTATTTTTCTTTTTAAAAAATAATTTAATGTTATTATTTTATATATATATATATATATATATATATATCTACGTATGTACATAATATAATATATATTTTGCATAAAAAATTATAAATTAAAGATATATATATATAATCGAATTGGGCTCGGATCTAATTATATCATTATATGTATTCA
Source organism: Aleurites moluccanus (assembly GCA_948193065.1). Taxonomy (NCBI): domain Eukaryota; kingdom Viridiplantae; phylum Streptophyta; class Magnoliopsida; order Malpighiales; family Euphorbiaceae; genus Aleurites; species Aleurites moluccanus. The sequence continues at coordinate 5,423 of CANXYC010239817.1, read as the reverse complement.
ATTTGAATATATAACTCATGTTAAAATTAAATAATTTATATCGTCTTATTTATTAAATGAAATGAATATTATCCACCCATTTAGATCATGAATGATCGAATACCCAATAAATATGTAAAATTATCATTTTTATTTTTTGACTCTTTAATTTCAAATATTTAATTGCAGCTAGGTTAATCTATATACTAGTGAGTTGAAAAGGATACCTATGAGCTTATCCCATAAAGAGCCTGAGGTACTCTCAGGATATGCAAGGGTAGCTATGGTGTTTTTTTGTTAGTGATACTGAAGAGGAAGAGTCTGTATTGATGATTGATACCAAAATCACCATAATTAACATGCAAATTAAAACTGGTGTTAAAATTATGATTATTTATTCTCTAAAGAATCATAATGCCCTTGGATCTTTGGATTTGAGCCTAGGGGTGGTATTACTTGGTGATTTGGGAATGCATTACCCCAAACTTTTTAAAATTAATTTTTATATCTATATATTTTAATATAATTTTTAAAAATATATCATACCGATATTTTTAAAAAATTTATTTTAAACTCTCAAAATTTTGAAATTTTATCTATTACTTATATACTTTATAATTTTTTGTTCAAAATATATATAAATTGCTCAAAATTTTAAGATTTTATTTGTTATCAATATATTATTATATTTATATATAAATAAATATTTTATAATATAATAATAACACTAAAAATTTTAAAATTTTTATATCAATATTATAAATTTAAATATCTTTTTTGTCTATAATTATTTTTAACCCCCAATACTTATAGTCTAGTTCTGCCTCTGTTTGGTTGTTAAAATCTTTTCTCAATTTGGGATTTTGGAGAGTGTTATATTTGATTATTTGGTTTTCTAAAGAGGAAATTGTAGAATTTTATCGAAGATTGCCAGTTTCTTTGACTTTTTAGTGAGGGTATCTTCACGACAATGGTGGCGGAGCGTAGCTATTAATCGTTGAATATGTTTTCATTGTCAATTGTCTTAGTTTTTTTTTTTATGGGAAAAATGCTTTTGGAATTCTTGATTGAAGAGTTATAACCATGGTTGTCAAAACGGAGAATCGAACTAAGGACCAGTTTGATTAGCTCCTAAAAATTTGTTTTCTAAAAACTAAAAAATTAACCGGTTGAATCAGGTTAGTTTTTTTGATTTGAGAGGCTCAAATTTTTTTTAAAAATTTTTTTATTTTTAATCAAAAATAATAAATATCAAATTATATTTATTTTAATCATATATATAATAAATATTAAATTATATATATATATCATTTTTTTTTTAGTTTAATCAGTTCGACCCCGTCGAACCTCTGACCCTCTATTTTCACCGGTTTTTTAACTAATTCGGTTTTAAAAATATTGGTTATAACTAAAAAAATATTATTTCAATATTTTCGTAAATTAATTTTATTTTCAAAATTCTATCAAAAATGTTTTGTTTTCTCAAATTTTCTTAAATATATATAAATAGATTTAATCCATGCATTATGCGGTTTTATTTTTTATTTTTATCACTTATTATATACTAAAATATTATTTAATTAATATTTAATTTATTTAATGTAAAATAATGTCTGTTTTGTCTTTATTTTTTGAGCAATCTTGTTGCAGAAAAAAGTAATTAGGACTAGTAATCTCTATTACGTGCCTTGTACAGGGAATTTCCAATATCAATTAAAGAGATGGGTCTGCATCTGTTACAACTTACATTGAAGGTGGTACTTGAATAAGTTAAAAACACTGGTTGTTTTAGTGAATACAGTGAGAAGAAGATTATCTACAACTATTACTTCACTTGGTACATGAACATCATTAGGCAGAATCTTTTTAGTTTTCTGTTATTTACTCTTAACCCTATTTACTGTGACCAATTACGGAGTTTGTTAGCCTATTAAGGTACGACCAAGATTCTATCTAAAGCAGAGACTCGTTCAAGGGAATGAGTAACAACTGGCTATGAAAAGCCTGCCTCCTTCAACTTGTTTGGTTGTTAGGAAAATGAGAAAATCAATAAATTTTTTATTTAGTAGTAGGGAAATTGTTTTCAAAATTAAAAAATTCATGAGTTTGAAATATTTTTTGGAGATAAATTAAAAAGAAAAAATAAAAAAAGATTGTAGAAATGATGATTAATCACTCGCATTGAAAAATTAGTCTATATTCTGAATTAATTTGGAAGATGAAATGAGAAAAGAAAAAAAATTGAAGAACAAGGATTTTCTATTAATGAGTTGAACTTGAATAATGAGGACCATTAGTTATCCTATTAAATCAAAATTGAGAAGAACTTCTAAGCTTTGTCTAGGATGTAAAACAAAACGCTTGTTCTGATAAAATTAATCAGTACTGTGTATTAAACGTTTTATACTTCTAGCGGTAAAAAAAGAAACGGTGCGTTTTAACACAGCGCTGTAAATTAAAAATTTATATATAATTTTAATTCAATTAAAATGATGAAATTAAATTATCATAAAATTATAATATTATAAATTATATATAATTTCTTCGACTAATTAATATATATATATATATTTAAACGTTTTAAGGACGAGACTACCCCTAGTCCCTTGATTATGTCCCTGCCCCCAGTCAGCTTCGATTCTCCAATTTTCTTCAGAAACCCCTCCAAAACCCTATCCTTCCAAATCTAAAAAACCGGCACTCTAACACTTGCTGTCGATATGCCTGGCGTCGCCTCGGCCTCCGGTGGAGGTGGAGCATCAGATTCAACCAGCGGTGCGGTTGGTCCCCTTTTTGCCGGACTCTCAAGTTGCTGTAGTGTAATGGAGTATAGCAAGGACATAGGTTTACTTCTTGGTAATCCAAAGTCACTGACCACTCCAGTGATTGAAGGCCCGAAGGAAGTTTTAAAGGTTAATTTTTTATTTAATTGTGTTATTGAATTAAGGTTATTTTTTTGGTAAAATTATTTCCTATATACTCATACAAATTCTATTGTGCAGAAAGCTGAGGAAACAACCTGTTTGAAGGCTGCATGGGATCTGATGGAGATGTTCTATGCAGACAAGCTGTCCCAAGCATGGCTTCCAGAGCATCTTGTCGATTGGTTGGCTGTAATGATCATCTTTCTTATGTGTTTATATGCTTGATTTTTGGCATTATATTTGCTGGAACCCTTTTTTTCTTCGTTGATTATTATGATTTTTTTTTCTCATGGCAGGATTATGATAGCCTCCTTTCGAGTACACAGGCAACCATCCATATGAAACTTTTGGAGTTTCAAGGACGACTGATCGGCTTATAGGTTTGACTTTATCCTGTGATTTTCAATGTTTCCGTCTGCACCTTTTAATTGGAAATGATAAAAAAAATAAATTAACTATCCTTGGTTTGGGTGGCCAGATTTTTCTCTAGTAGCTGAAGTTTAAATAAAGTTGCTAGTGTTACCGTTAAATCCTATTTTAGTTCTGCTTTCTAATTGATTTTGCAATAGTATTACTAGGAAGGTGATGAATATAATATTTCTAAATTGTAAATTTTTTATGGACTTGGCTTATATGAACTTTTCTTTATCTCGACTGTTTTGACAATCTATTGCTCAAAGCTACTTGCTTTCTGTCTACTAACTGGTAATGTTGGCCTTTCTGAGCTTGTTTCAAGTATCATTAAAAGTCCGTGATGATGAAATTTGTTCAGATTGATAAAACACATCAGTCCCTAATTTTTTTTTTTTTTTGTAAGTTATGTGCTATTTACTGTAGTTAAGAGAGTTTTCCTTTTGTAAAGTTGCCATTTTATGGGGTTAACAATCATTTTACTGTTCACTAATCTGTCGGGTCATTGAATTACAATATTCTTGTTCATGCATATTGTTTAAGGTTCTCAGTGATTGTGGAATTTTAATTTGTTTTATGAAGGTCATTGAGGATGATTCTAAATATTGGGAGGTGATGTCATCAGCACTAGCAGTTGGTTGGCTAGATATTGCAGTAAGTTGTCTTGGGTTCAGTCTTTGCTGTAGAATACATGGCTCTATGTTACATTTGCAATTGTGAAAAAATGAGAAATGCATCTTTTGGAATGTCTGAAATGAAACGAAATGAAAATAATTTTCACCTTGCAGGTGAAAGTGTTGCTATTGCATGGATCATATCAACTGGATCAGCTTGGCAGTAGAGAGGTTGGTAAGAATTTAATAGCAAACGATTGGCATTTGATAGAAACCTATCTTGTTGATTGCCCCTTTTATTCTGTCATTGCAATTGGGTTACAAACTTACAATACCCAGGCAATTTTTTCCTGTGTTAAAATTTGAGGAAGTCCCCTTCTATTTTTTATGCTTCTAGCTCTCAAAGTTTTACAGCCAGCCACAGTGAGATGTGTGACTTTAGTTTCTGACTTGAGTTTCATATTACTTGACTTTGATTGTGCGTGCATTTAACTAAATTAAATTTACATGGCATGGGTTTACTGGACATCCATGTGATCTAACCATGTTCTCATTGTTGGATCTTACACTTTTGTTTTGCATGTCATTCAGCAGACAGAGAATGGTCTTGTAGAGGCTGTTGCCGTTCTTATTTCAAAGATGCCACGTATGCGTCCAGAATTAGGAGCTGGAAAATTAGGTGAATGCTTTAAAGCCAAGCCTGATTTTATGAAGGTACTTTTGAATTTTTACATAAAAATGATGCCTAGAAATCCTTGAATCATTTTATCTTTTTCCTCAACTTTCTGCTTTATTACTTTTATACATATTTTCAATTGTCTAGGCGTGGGAGAGATGGCGAGCACAACTAACTAAGTTGGAGTCCAGTGCATTCTGGATTCAGTGTGATCACCATCAGACTCGAGAGGGCTTGAAAAAGATGCTGCAGATCATGCTGGGAAATACTAACATTCTCTCAACTGCGTCCTGTAATTGGATGGGGCTATATATATCTCATATTCTATACATAAGGCCATTCACTGTAGTAAGTGCCTAACTAGTCTCCTTGATGAACTTTCAGGTTTAGTGGAGCTTAAATATATGCAACATTGGGTTCTTGGTTTCTTAATTCTATGTTATTATGTCTGTCCATTCTGAAACTTCCATTTCCCTTTTCTATGTTCAGGGTTTAGAAAATATGTACAGCCTAGCTCAGAAATGCATTCAGTTAAAACCAATGTCTAGTCCACATAAGTTGATGCAGCTTATACTTGAAATTCTTGGGGAAAATACTGAGGTGGGTTATGTGGGTGAGACTCTCAGTTCAAATCCTCTATTATTTTATTCTGCCATTTTCCTTTCCTCAATAAGCTCGTTGGGGTTTTTCAAATGCTGCAGGTTATATTAGCAGAATGCTTGAGAAGGTTTGACCCTTGGTGAGCTGCTTTTTTATCTCCTTTTTGAATCTTATTTTGGTTTAACTCGTGGAATCCTTGCATTCATATTCTAGTCTTTT
>CANXYC010239560.1:0-10800 GCA_948193065.1 Aleurites moluccanus | reverse complement strand
CATTGGTGTAATGTGGGCTAATGGTGATGATAGAATAGACTTTATGCATAAAGGAGTGAAAGGTGTGAAATTTGTGCAAAGTATGGTTGATAGGGCATATGGTGTATGCCTTGTGTGATTTGATGTGTTTTTGTGTATATAATGTGTTTAGTAATGATTTTACACCTTATCGGAGTATTATATGTGAAAATAGATGAACCGTTGAGTACTCCAGATTGGGGTGTCGGACGGCGGGCCGATTAGGGGCTCCAGCAGTGGATTAGGGGCTAAAAAGGTTTAATTGCATAAAAGGTGAGTTTATATGTATAATCATGCATGATTTGCAGCTTATATGATATAATATTTCATTTGAGCCAATAAAATTGAGTTTAATACCCAAAATCCCAAACAGTGCAAATTGGCTCGTAAATAAACCCGCCGAAACGACCTAAAATAACCTAAACTTTGACAAGCCATAAAATGAAAACCAGAAAGCCAATTGGGCCACCACTTGGCCCAATCATCTAGTCTCGACCTAAGCTTCGAAACGGTACCTCATGGCCCACCTAATTCTTTTGGTAACATAGTTAACCAGAAAGTACCTAAAAATCTCAAAACGGATCTGTAATTTGCGAGCCAGTTGCGGCAGCACAACTGGGCCCCGCCGGGCCAATTTTTGACAAATCCCAAATTTGTTATATTATTCTTCATACATATATATATGATTGTTCTACAGTTATATAAAGTATAAATATGCCATATTTGTGGATAAATGGAGACATACTCATATGATATCATAACAGGACTATTTCGATGGTATAATGGGAAAATCCATCGATCGTGTGCACACTGGTATACATTGGACCCTTGCTGGAGAGGGTGGTCATGTTCTCTAGCCGTAAGAGCTGATCCCTCTTACGTTCACTGGATTTTTGCATAATAGTGCGTTTATTATATAAAATACTTTTCATTGGACCCTCGCCTGTTATATCATATGTGCGTTGACTTGTACACTGGATTTTATTTGAATATTTATATGGAAATTACCTGGATATTTATATGAATAATGATATAGATGCTGGCCATATTCTTCACTGGTTATCTTATATTAATTTTATTGATCATATTATTCATTTGTTATCTCATATTGATTCTACATACCATAAGTGGGCAATAATGATTTTATTGAGCATTTACTGCATCTTTATACTTATAGATTCACTGAGTATTTTTATACTCAACCCCTTTAGTGGTTACCATTTTCAGGTCAACAGTGAGGCTCGAATTCCATAGGCATCTCCTATCCTCACCTTGGAATTGTACTATTCAGTGACATGTAAATTCTAGTCCCAAAAGCATATATAAATATTTGTACAGTATAAAGGTTCCATGGTACTGTAAAGTAAATAGGGGCATATATATGTATGAGATTATATGATTATGTTGTTGCATATGAGTATTATGTTATGCATGGATAAAGTTTTAGATATAGAGATATTTATAAATATGTGATGATATGAATGAATATGATCTGGTATACAGATGTATATATATTGCGTTGATATTGGAGATCCAGAGGGATCCTTGACTTGAGATAGATGTTGAAGTATATAGTAGAAGTGCTTGTTTGCTTGTTTTTCAGCTGGGCATACTCCTTATATAAAGGAAATGCTGCCCAATTTTATAGAATTGTCGAGCCATATTGAGCTTGTTATTGAATTGCATGCCATATAGTACAGTTATTTGGGTTCTTCGCGGTACTGGTAGCATAAGCATCACCCATACCTAGGACCGTAAGTTGGGTCATGACAATTATTGTTCAAACAAGGAATTAAACATAGAAAAGTTATAAAAAAAAATGTTTGAATACTTGTTTGAAGGTCGAAGAACTTTATGAACTTGACAGAGTTTTTCTAGAGAGAGATTAAAGGTCTAGTAAGAGAAGCAAAAAAAGTTTTATGCACAGGAAAAGTCAATTTATAAGTTCTTTAAGAAGGTGAAAAGACATGGCCCTTGGTTTCCTTAAAAACTCTAGAATTCTCTAAGGGTCTTTAATGGTAGGTGTAAGGAGTGCAATCCTTCATTTTTCTCAAAGATAAAGGGTTGCGTAGGGGCATTGTTAATATCAGCCCAAAAGAGTATTGAGCTCAGGACCATATTGGACTTTAATTTGGAGCAGCCTATTATATACAGATCCATATATGAAAACAAAATACCAAACTAGTTTGATATTTGTTTTTTACTATTTTTTCCCTTGTTACTATCAACTTTAGATCTTTTACTATTGTATCATTTTTTTATAGTTATTTTTCTTCAATTTTGTATAAATAGTAACTATAACTAATAATGGAGTCTTCTTCACCCATCTCAAGAAAATTACCTTTTATGCTTTAAAGTAGTTTCTGTTTTTCCTCTGAGTTGAAGGTTATCAAACTTACATACTCTGACCTTTGATTGACAGCTCAACCTCCATTTCAGAATCCTGCAGTCTAGTTGACGTTGGTGCCCATCAACATATAATGATTCCATGTTACATTAATTATATAAAGACTCCTAGTTTATGATTGTACCTAAATACTTGTTAAATTGTGTTGAGTTTAGTTTGTTGTTAATTAGTTTTTATTATTTTATTAGACTGTAATAAAAGACCCTATGTAAACAAATTAAAAATTAGTTCTAATTAATATTTCACCAATTATATTTTGGAGCAAATATTTATGTGGTATGATAAAATATAATGTGATATAGGTGTTCTATATGTTTTTTAAACATAATGGTTCTGATGACCGTCAAAGATTCCCTGGATGGATAGACCTTCCTTTAACTTGGAGATTGGGCTGAATCTGATTGATTTGGTGGTATTGGGCCTGTAAGCGAAAAAAGAACATTTACAAAGGAGTACCAAGCCGTGGCTTGGAGTTAATACTCCTATGTCTAAGTCAGTAAATCAGATAATAATTATGAAGATATTCTATATTCTTTTTTGGTCTAGATCAGACTTACCTTTCTGTAAGGTTTGATGTCTTATTTATACTGTTGCAGAATACACAAGGGGAGCCAGTTGTTGTTCATCTTTTTCTGTAAAGTAATTGAATAGCTTTTTTCAGCAATACTGACTTCTTTCTTGTTCATGTATCTTAACTGAATTCATGTTTCGTCCCTTATAAGTATCTTTTCCATAATCATGATTTATTCTTTCGATGGAAGAAACAACTTGATTTTGAGTATTCCTAAGTTGATGGGTGGATTACAAGTTTACCTCCCACTTGCTGATATTTGATGGCTCTGACATATTTCAGAGATGATGATTCAATATGACATAAGCTGTTACTTTTTATGTCATCATTTACCTTGATAAGACAGGTTTTTTCGAGGTTTTCACTTACTAGGGCATCCTTGCTCGCTTAAGGCTTCTTCGCCTAAGGCCCTCTTCGCCTAAGGTCCTCTTCGCCTAAGGCCTCTTCGCCTAAGGCTTTCCTCACCTAAGGCCCATTCTTTTCTCCATTAGTAGGCCCCTTGCTCTGTTCATCATTAAGTCTTGATTTGATGATGATAGAGAAAAGATTCATTCCGTATTTAAATTCTTCAAATGTCTTCTCAGATAAGCAATTTATTAAATGTTCTAGATTTCCAATTTCTAAGCAAGCGCCCTCTATTTTAATTGAAGCGTTACTTTTTAAATTTCCAAAGTTTCCCATTTAATGAGCCGCTGTAGGGTTTTTCCAGAGCTATTGGCATTTCTTTTGGGCCTATTTATAACCATACTTATCCAGACATTTCAAAACTTTTGCCTGTTTGATTATTATTATTTTTCTTTCTATTCATCTTTTTGAAACTTCCTCTTCTGCAAATTCCTTTCTCCCATTGTCATACCTGTATACAACAATGGCTCCCAAAACCAAATCTGCCACTGTAGCTCCTTTTGCTAATGCTTGGGATTCCATAGTGGCCAGATGGGCCTCCATTAGGTCAACTGCTACTCTTTTTGATTTTGCTGGATGGAGTGAGAACTTAGAGAGCAATGATTTTAGATTGAGGATTCCAGGGGGAAATGAAAGAATCATGGTTCCTCAAGGAGCTTTAGATTTAGTTGAGATTTCTAAGAACAACAAATCTTTGGTGGCTTTTATTGATCAATTTGATTAAGGGCTTTGCATTCCCCCTACCAAATTCATGAAGGACTATTTTGTCCCTTTTCAAGTAAACCCTATTCTGCTTCATCCAAACTCAATCAGTGATCTCCACTACTCCTGCCTTATTCCAAACTTTTTTCAAGATTGATATGATTGATGGGGCATGGTCTACCTTCACGAAAAAAGGTAGACACCTCTTTTTTGAAAAAGAGGTGAAAATTCACAACCGGAGGGAGAAATACGCAATGATAGATGTTATCACTAAAGGGTTTAATTTTGGACTCTCCTACAACTTTAAGATGGTCGTTCTATAAAGGATATGCTTGACCTAATGAGAGAGGAGAAAATTGTTGTAGCCACGCTAATGGGCGAGAGACGTTGCTATAATATAAAACAACTCAATCTTCGTTCAATGTTGATTGAAGTAGTTGGTGAGCTTTTTTACTTATTCTTATTTATCCTTTTCACCTTGCCATTTCTAAAATTTGTTATTTTTACAGAAGTGTAACCCGAGGGTCACTATGAGTTGCCTAAAGAGCTAAAAGGCATCGAGCCTCTCCCAATAAATCTAAACGTGGAACTTCCTAACATGGATAGAGTTACTGGGGAAATCAGGGCTCGCCGTAGCGAGGATGGGTTCATTATGGATCCTGTTAATCCTCAAAAGAAACCCAGGTCGAGGAAGGTTAGAGTAAGAAAGGCATACGTTTCCTCTAAACCTCCTACTGGAGTGGCCAGCTCACCGGGTGAAACGATAGCAGAGGCTATTGCGAGGGCTGAGAAGGGAAAAAACCTTGCTCCTTCGAAACCTCAAGCTAGAACTCCTCCTAGTACCGCTCTAATTCGCAAAGGGATCATAATTAATAAGCCAATGAGTGTAGTTGGACCCCCTCTAGATACCATAATCTTTCATGATATTGAGGAAACTGCTGAGGAGATGCCTTTGCTTCAGCAAAGAAGGAAATCGTTGATCCTTTCTCCAACTTCTTCTACTTTCACCTTGCATGTTCTTACTTCTTCTTCCACTTTGCCTTCTGTTCCTTCTATCTCAATCTCTATAGCTGACCCATCTAATGCTTATAAATTTGTCGGGACCAGCTCGACCGAAGTGCCATCCACAACAGGTAGCTTTCTACTTCTTTTGCCTTTCTTTCTTTTATTTACTTTTTATTATTAATAATATTATTATTTTTAAGCATCGCTCCCCTCTCCAAAATGACAGTGGAGGATGTATTGAACATAATGCGAGGGGGAGTAAAACGTCTTGTCCCTGTTGAGATGGTAGAGGAAAGCTAAAAAAGACCAAGACCAGTTGAGAGCGAGAATGCTCATGAACCATCCAGAATGGCCAATGACCCTTCTGTTGAAGCTATCAATCTTCCTTCCTCGACCATTGAGGAGCAAAATACTAATCCTGTTGTAGGAACTCCAGCTCCAAGATTAGAACCTGAAAATGTTGAGCGAGCAAGAACTTTTGATAAAAGTGAAGAGACCAGTTCCAACTCTCGAAGCGAGGAGTAAGTCCCAGTTCGTCTATTGGGGAACATGCCATCCCTAAATGGGTTCATCAATGGAGCAAGGTTTTTAAGAATAGGAATTGGTCACTGATAGACCAAAGAGGATATACAGGCCTTGGACCAAAATACAATAAGCCAGGAGTGGTGGTTGATCCTACTAAGCTTTATATCCGTAAAGATCTGATAAATAAAGATTCAGAGGAGATGATAAAAACCTTATCATCTCTTTCTTCTCTAAAAGATGTGAGTGATCCTACCAAGTGGTCACTAAACTTAGTCGTGGCAATTTCCACTGCTCCTGAGGTGTCCAAGACTTGGAATGCTTCCTCTATTGGACTTTTGCTTCGCTAGATTAACAAGCAAGCCACTATAAGTGATATTTCTTTTTGGAGTTGCTTTTTTCTTTTTATTTGAATTTAATCTTATGTTTCTATTTTTATTTTCCAGAGCCTCCGTGAATCTTTTCAACTCTATAGCAGAATTATGGAGAGTGATGAATATTTTACTAAGGCTCGTGATATGTCTGCGAAGCTGGTAGAATTGGTAAAAGAATATGCTCAAGAAAATGCTCTGCTTCTCCAACAACTTAAAGACCAAGCAGACATGGAATCCAAATATGCAACATTACGGGATTTTGAGCTTACCATGAATAATCTCCAGGCTGAACTATCCTTTCTTAAAGATAAAGCAGATAATTAGAGGAAAAAATTTGAAAGAAGCGAGGAGTCAATTAATAGGCTCTGTATTCAACTTGAATTTTCAAAAAAGCAAGTGTAAAGCCTGACCAAGGAGAACGAAGAGAACTTGCATCTCCTGAAGGAATCTATAGAAGAAGAAGTGCATCTGAAGGACCTCCTCGCTAATCAAACTGAAGACTTAAAGATGATGGAGGATTTCAAACTTAAGCTAGAAAATACAAAAAAGGAAAAAGATAATCAAGCTCAAGTAATAGAAGAACTCAAGAAAGCCCTTCAAGAATCATAGAAGAAAAGACTTCAAGCTGAGTCTGTCTGTAGGAGGGACATTCCTTTCTATCTTTCTTCTGATGATTATCAAAATCGAGTAGCCTCTTCTGCTTTAACTATAGAAGCTTACTGTTATAATGAAGCATTAGACGAGGCTACTCGATTTTACCCAGAAGTGTCAAGTAAGATAGGAAAAAGAGTTTATGATCCTCCATCTATTCCTCCCCCTAGCGAGGTGGGTTTTTTAGGTGAAGAAGACTTTAACAAAGATTTAGCTTGTCAATTATTAGGCCTTCCTCCTCGCAAGAATATTCCTCCATTTGCTTAATCTATAAATAAATTTTTTGTGTATGTAATAATAATAGTTCTTTTTTCATTGTACAAATTTTTTGATTTATATTTAATATAATTCTTTGAGTGAATCTTTCTTCTTTCTTTTTAGAAAACATGTAGTTGACCTTTGATGGCTATCTCACTTTAATGTCTAAAAATTCGTTAAAGTAATATATGAGCCCCCTGTGCCCTTATGGAAGGACTTTTAAAAATAAAAACCTGTTTCACTGTTTGATTTCCTTTAATAATATTTTTCCTTGCGTAACGAGGACTTAGTTTGCCTATCCGTAATAGGACTTTTGCCTGACGTACGAGGTCTTTAGTTCGCCTATCCGTAATGGGTCTTTTGCCTCGCGTACGAGGTCTTTAGTTCACCTATCCATAATAGGTCTTTTGCCTCTTGTACGAGGTCTTTAGTTCACCTATCTGTAATAGTCTTTTGCCTCACATACGAGGTCTTTAGTTCGCCTATCCGTAATAGGTTTATTGCCCCGCGTACGAGGTCTTTTGCTATCTCGAATAAATGAAGAAAGATAATTTATTTCATTGATAATATTTCTTTAGATGTTACACATTCCAAGTGTGTGAGATTCCTTTCCCATCTAGAGTTACAAGCTTATATGTAGCTGGGCCTATGACTTTAAATATCTGAAAGGGACCCTTCCATGTTGGTGCTAGCTTGCCAGTGCCTCTCTTTTTCCAGTAGCCTCTAATGTTCGCATAATCAAATCACCTTCAAGAAACTGTCTTTTTCTGACCTTCTAGTTGAAATAATTTGCAGCTCTATATTTATAGGCAACAATCCGAAGATAAGCTATGTCGTGCATTTCTTATACTAGATCAAGATCAATCCTACGAGCAAGTTATTGTCATCTTCACCACGATAGTCAACTCCTTCGTTGGGCATCCCAATATCAACTGGAATTACTGCTTCAGTTCCATAAGTCAAACTGAATGGTGTTTCTCCTGTTGATTTTCGAGGTATAGTACGATATGCCCATAACACATGCTGTAATTTGTCTGTCCATTTTCCTCCATATACATCTAATCTCTTTTTTAATTCTTGTAAGAGAGTTTTGTTGGTGACTTTTGCTTGACCGTTGGATTGAGGATGAGTAACAGAAGAAAATCACTGTTTAATATTTAATCCTTCACAAAAACTTCTGACCTTTGAATTATTGAACTGTTTGCCATTATCACTGACGGGTTCGTAAGGTATGCCAAATCTGTAAACAATATTTTTTCACAGAAAATTCAGCACTTTTTCTACTAGAATTATTGCTAAAGGTTTTTCTTCAACCCACTTCGTAAAATATTTGATGGCCACTAAGAGAAATTTTCGTTGACCAGAAACCAAGGGAAAAGGACCAACAATATTCATTCCCTATTTGGCGAAAGGCCAAGGACTGGTCAAATACTTTTGCTTCGAAGTTGGGACATAGTTGTTCTGATTGTATTTCTGGCATTTGTGACAATTTTTAACAAGGGGCCAGTAATACCCTTGTCTTCCTTCATGCGAGGCCAATAATACCCTTGTTTGATTGCTTTGGCAGCCAATGCTTTTCCTCCTATATGTATTCCACAAGACCCTTCATGTACCTCTCTCAAAACATATTCTGCTTCCACAGACTTTAGGCATTTTAACCATAGCAAGGAATAAGCCCGTTTATATAATGCTTCGTTGTGAAGAGAGAAGTATGAGCTTCTAAGTTTAATTTTCCTGGCTTCGCTGGAGTCTTGGGGTAGCTCACCTTTCTTTAGATATCAAACTATTGGATCCATCCAACAAGTCTCGTTTTCCACTTACATTATGGTGGCTTTCTCGCAAATACTAGATTGCTTGACTGATGCTATAAAGATTTTGTGAGGGAGCCACTGATGGGTCACATACGAGGCAATTACCTTATTTAGATAATCCGCTTCGCTATTTGGTGCGCGAGGGACACGCATAATATGAATTTCGACACCCTGTTTCTTCATTTTTTCTATCAAAGATTTGGCCCTTGATAGGTATTGAATTAATAGAGCATCTCTGGCTTCAAATTCTCCATTGACCTGACCAACAATAAGTTGAGAATCATTGTAGACATTTAGATATGTTAGTCGTAAGTAGATCGCAAGCTCAAGTCCGTGAACCAATGCTTCATACTTTGTTGTATTGTTTGTGGTTGTAAAATTGAAACAAATAGCAATTTCCAATATAAACTGATCTGGGGCTGTTAAAACTATTCCTACCCCACTCCCATCTGTGTTGCGAGCTTCATCAACATAGAGATCCCATATCACCTTGTTATTGAGGTCCAAACTTTTCCCATCTTCTTTTGATCCTTCATAAGATGAGGTACAAAAAGAACAATCAGAAATGAAGTCTGCCAAAGCCTGAGCTTTGATAGCAAATCGAGGCCTGTACTGAAGCCCATATTGTCCTAGCTCGACAGACCAAGCCAACATCCTCCCGGACACTTTTGGCCGATGCAATATCTTTCCCAAAGGCTGATCTATTACCACAATTCCCTGATGAGACTGCAAATACACTTTGAACTTCCTCGCAAATAATAAGAGAGAAAAAGCAATTTTTCAAGAGGCTGATAATTGAGTTCCGCCCCTTGTAAAACTTTGCTGAAATAATATATTGGCTTTTGAGTACCGTCTTCCACTCTTATTAACACAGAGATAATAGCATAATCAGAGGCCGAGAGGTATATGAGGACCTGCTCACCTTCTAGCGGCCTGTTAAGTACTTACCTCGAGCTGAGATATTCTTTTAGCCTATCAAAGGTGTTCTGAAAATCTTTGGTCCATTCAAAAGCAACCTTTATTTTCAATTTTTTGAAAAGTGGCAAGTATTTTTCTACTGATCGAGACAGAAACCTGCCAAGAACTACTATTCTTTCGATGAGTTTTTGTATTTCCTTGATGTTGCGAGGTGGCCACATGTTTAGTATGGCCCGAACTTTTTCAGGATTGGGGTCGATCCCCTTCTTGCTAACACCCCAGCTTAAAGGCTTAGGACTTAAGTTTTAAGAGGCAAACCTAAGGGGTTCCTTCTTTGTTTAAATTGATATGTATTATGCATGTTTTTGTTTAAATTGCATGTTTATGCATGTTTTAGAAATTTTTATGCATGAAAAAGTGCTTTAAAGGCTGTTAGGAAGAAATCACGAAAAACTCAAATTTTAGTGAACTGGGGGCAAAATAGTCATTTCGCACCCCTTCGAGTTTTATGGAAATAAACATCATATTTGAAGGTAGAAAATAAAAGTAGGACTTGAAAATGATGTTATTTAATTTATTTGAAGTTTTGTTGGAGAAATAAACCCGATTGAAAATAGTGCCCGGTAAGCTGCTCAATTGAGGTGCTTGAGGTGCTTCGGGTGAACTAAGGGCAATATGGTCTTTTCCTTAGAGATATAGAATTATATGGTGTATGCAATTCTATGGTATCATTTTAGGCTTGATTAAATCTAACCATTGGATCAAATGATGAAGAAATGGATGGTAAGATGAATAGGTTATACAATTGTTATCATAAGCTCAATGTATAGGATTACTAGCTTTGGTTTTGGATTTGTGTATCAAATATACATGTAAGCCATCTTTGTTGACTTTGATTAACCAATAGTATAAAAGTATAAAATATGGATGGTTGGATGGCTAGGTTACACCAATTTTATCATAAGATTGATGTATGGAATCAAACCTTTGATTTTTTGGTGGATTTTTCCCACTACTTCACCATTGTCTTCATTCATCACCATTGTATGTTCAGAATTTTCTCTTTCTTCTTCATATATGTTTCGGCCACCATTGATATACACCAAAGCTTGTGATTTTCTTCCATTTTTGGATGAAAACATATCAATTCCATTAGCC
>CANXYC010239449.1:0-12486 GCA_948193065.1 Aleurites moluccanus | reverse complement strand
TATCATAAAAAATATAGATATATATATATATATATATATATATATATATATATATATATATATATATATATATATATATATATATATTGTGGTTTATAGATTGTGCATGTGATACTGGGTTTTACGGGTGCCGCTCGCCATTGGCATCTCCCGTGCCCTAGGACCGTCGCGGTCCAGGAAATCGGATCGTGACAAAAAATTTCAAATTTTGAATTGATCTGGTTCACGGGTGTTCAGAATATTCACGGACGTGAATCCCTGTTTTTAAACAAAAACTTAAATACAAGTTAAATAATCATTTATAACTCAAGTATATTAATTAACACTTTATTTTGGTTTAAATTACATTATCAAAATCACTATAGAGACAACAAATTGAAAGTCCCTTTGACAACCAGGGGGGGGGGGGGGGGGGTGGGGTTTAATTATTTGTTTAAAAAATTAAGGAAAAATTAAAAATTAATAAAAAAATAAAATAGCGAAATCAAGTAAACCAATTCAATAATGAATTTTATGCATGTATGAATGAACAAAATATAAAGAGTATAGGGAAGAGAGAATCAAACACAAGATTTATAGTGATTCAGCCAACCTTTGTCTATACCCACTCCTCAAGATCACACTTGAGTATTTTACTCCAGTCTTTTTATGGGTGCAAGATCAAATCCAAGTATTTAAACTTACACTCAAACCTTTACAAAGTGTTTTCAAAGGCTTACACTTCAAACCTTCATAAGTGTTTTATCAAATTCTTACACTCAAATTTATACAAGTGTTTTATTAAGGCTCACACTCAAACCCTTAAGAATTACAAGAGATGTGAAGAAGAAAAATCTCTTTTTACTTTTTCCCAACTCTCAAATAATCAATGAGTCTTAACTAACTCAAATATTTATAACTAATAGCTCACAAAAATGGTTTTACAATAAATAAGCTTTTCAAGCCATAAATATGAATTATTTGGTACAATAGCTCAATAATAACTTCTCAATTGTTATTCTCTTATTTTTAAACTTCCCACCAACTCATATTTATAGCATTGGAAGAAATATAGGCATTTGGCTTCATTTAATGCCAAAAAGTGTAGTTTACAGCTTTTCCAACGGCTAGTTTTTATTGTTGATTTTCCAGAGTAACAGGCGTTACTTAATAAGAAGCGAGAGCTACTTAATTAGTAGCGGACATTACTTAGCTCATTTCTCAAACTTCAGCTACTAGACCTTCTGGACTTTTCAATAGCGTCTGTGACTGATTGGTAGTGGGTGCAACTTCATTTCTTCATATTTTGAGATATACAACTCCAAATTATACTTCATTTTTTTTTTGTTACAAAATATAAGATGTCTACTAGAATTTTGGTTATGAAAACTCTAAAATCATCCATCTTCATACTCTAAAAAATCCAAATATTTTATTGCTCAAATTTGCAAGACAGTTTGAGCATACTTCACTAATTATTCAATTTCTCCTTCTGTAGAAATCATAATCACTTGATTCTTTTTCCATATGAAAGTAGACATCAATAACTTCAATCATGTGGAATATTATATATAAATTCTTCTTTTATAATTTCTAAATTATCTTAATTGTTTTATCCTAGTATGTTAGTTTGAGTATAATTCATTTAAAAATTCATATCTTCCTTTTCTAATATCCAATGCTCAATCCAATTTCTATTTCCAAAGATATACATCCATATATTTCCATTTATACTAAATTTGTATACTAATTCCATCTATGAAAGTTTTGGAAATAGTTTGAACTTGATGATACAATAGAGCACCATTGCATGTTTTTCATCTAAGAAACCGTTTGGAAAATTTTTAATATCTTTTCATGTTGATCTCTATTTGACTTGATTCTTGTTGAATTGGAAAGATAAATTCTTCTTTTTTTCCATCCATATATGGTTCATCATCTGAATCAGTCGACATAAGGTGCAACATTTGATTGAACTTGTTGATTTATTGAATGTGTTAAACATATGCTTTGGCAATGGTCATGATTTCTCATACCTTAAACAACTTAAACAAATTGTTAGCATAATTAACACATTAATATATTTTATTATCATTAAAATCAACATCAAACCTAAGTAGTCCAACAATTATCATACTAAGTCCAACATATTTCTTATAAATATCACTTCACTGTTATAAACATATCTTAACATTAAGATTCACATAAGTATCATTTTAGTTACAAACCATAGAATAGCTAGAATTTTACAAAACATAACATTATACTGGTAATTACGTTACAAAATACTATTGGTCCCATGGAGGAAAAAAAATCTAGGAACCCGCCCTTACTCCTGACCTGAAAATATTTAACAACTAAAGAGTGAGTATAAATATACTCAATGAGTTAAATATATATCATATTACATATGGGCTAGGTAGGTAGCAACAAAATAAAAAGAGCAAGAATAGGTTAATAAATTGCACACCAAATGCTTTAGGTAAGAAAATAGATATCAATAATAGGTAATATTGAATAAATATATCAATGGTATCGTTTAAATATGTAGAAATGACAGATAAAGATCCTTGAACACATATCATATATAACAATCTCATATAAATTACATAAGGTGGGCGAGGTCTTATGACTAGCACATTAACCCTTCCCAGTTAGGATTACAGTATTCATTGTTCACAATGCCAATGGTACTCACTTACTACCCCATCGGCAAGGTAGTTCAATCAAATCAACGTATAAATAGGCAAAGCGAAAATTAACAATATCAGTTAATCACATGGAAAAAATATGGTATAATGAATCAGTTAATAGATACATAGGTTACTCAATGATCAATCGTTATCAACATATATCAATATACAAATCATAGGTTCCATAATTAGTACAACAATTGACATGGTACTCAAGTAAGTGTTAGGTTCAAATATAGTCATCTAATGTTAGTTGTGCTGGCGTTATTGGCTAGCCAACGTGTTTGACGACGATGGTATTGGCTTTTTGTAGGGTATTGAAATTTCATTGAGAAATATTGTCGAACACTTGATTTGCACAACTTTAGGGTCATTTTGATTAGGATTTGGTGTAAGTTTAATAATGGCTAAAGTTTCATAACAAGCTCACATTGCAAAGAATATAATGGCAATAGCAAATATAATAATTATACAAAGTAAAACATAGGAAAATATAGCTTGAAACAAGGAAAAAAATACAAAGGGAACTGGGAATGGGAGATTCTGTCAAATATAGCTATCTTAAATTAGCTTCCATAATTCATTTAATGGTTATAAACATATAAAATAATGTATCACCTCAATTGCTAAATTAGCCAAAACTCTTCAAATTAACTTTCAAAGTTTCAAGTAAGCATTTATGCCCCAATTTTTTCATTTCCATTATCTTTTCCATTTTATTTTTGTACTACAATCAATTAAATATCATATCAATAGTTAATTCTAATATAATTTCTAATTATTTGATTGAATTTACATTTTTTCTAAATTCTAGGATTTTAATTCTAAAGTTTTCTTTTAGTATTCACTACTGGCAGTCTTGATTCATTTTCTATTATCTTGAGTTATAAATGTTCAATTATTTTGATTTTTTTTCCTAATTAAACTAGACCTATGATGTTTAAACATATCAAAAAGTTAGATTAATTCAAATATTACACAATTTATGATAATTATTTGAAATTAGCTTTCTTGTCCTGTAACTTTCATCCGGACATATTCCAATAATATGATTGTAACTATATATATATATAATGGTAAAACCATTTTATAAAAATTTAGATAAAACATAAATAAATTCTTTTTATGTTTAACAATTTTCTTAATTTAGACTCTAAAGTCCTCAAATCATTAAAACACAGTAGTATTTTCTGTTGAACTTTCTATCTAAATCGGTTTTATTTTTGCCGAATATCTCTTTACTCACTTCAAATTTTACCAAACTATTTTACAATCATATATAAATGTCACACCCAAACACCACCAGTGCGACGGTCCTAGGGCAAAGGTAGGCATAAGGCCACCATAAACCCTTAGAACCCATAACTAAACTTGTTTCATACATAATAGAATACACCTATTCAATGCAAAACATCATATCTCATGAATTATCATTTTATATCTTAACATCTCCACTTGTTCACTATCGATCAAAAGATAATTCTTACATCAATATGAAATACAGGAGAATCTACAAATACCATTCCATATCTATCTACGGAGCTCTAAGAGAGTACATCTCAATAGGCATGATTATATATATATATATATATATATATATATATATATATATATATATATATATATATATATATAACAAAATAATATCCAGAATAATTACATCCAAGCTTCTTGTGAAGAAGAAATCAAGAAGCTCTATCCTCTAGATTAGCTCACTCTCGAGCTACACCAGCACCTGAAACCACAAAAAAGGGATGAGCCTTCAACTCAATAAGATATGAACTACATAATATGTTAGGTAAATAAAGCATCTGAGTATCAAATGATGAACATATACATATACATATACTTGGGCATGAAAGAATCATAAGCTTATACTTGAAGAAGAATATAAGTGCTTACAACAAATAACACTATCAAATCATATCATAATCAAATCAAGGTTCTCATTTAGAACATAAGAATGCCTGCAAAGAATGGCATTATCAAATCACATATATAATAGAACTGATATCATATCATAACGTATCAGTAGCCTTGCTACCTTAACTTGCAGATATGCTTGAGCGGGTATATGCCTAGAGCACATGGCCCCCTCTAGGTGGAACACTGATAAAAACCCTATCAGCTGGGCTCCCATTGTGCACATGGACCAATGAATTTACTCTCATTGGGAAAAGCGTTCTATACTTATGTATATCAAAGGGTTATCATAATAAGATAGTCTCAAAAATTCAGATTTGGTCAAGAGACCATTTATCATACAGATCAAAGGCTTGTTCATGATCTTGGTCTAAGAAAGATAACCAAGTCACTCTTATATATTAAGTGTTTACATGAAAGAGGTTATCAATAAGAATTCATATCATAAAGAACATATATGAGTATTTAATAATTCATCTCATAAGGAGAATCATATACATTTATATAATTCATAACTTACCTCTCAGCAAAACCTTTCAACAATAAAACTCCACACTTGATCAATTGAAAATCCTCATCAATTCCTTGAATTGTCCAAGCCTAAATAAAATTTTCAAATTCTACAAACTAGGGTTTCCTCAATAATGATACATAATATGGCTCCTTATAATTTTAACCATCTTATAGTCTCTATTACAGTTTCCTAACATCAATTTAATTCATCTCTTAAAGAAAATCTGAATAGTAAGAACATAATTACTATTCTCATCACTATTCATCAAAAATTCATAAATTCTAGTACCTACCATATTACTCATAATTAATAGCCTTAAATGCTCATAATAGGTTCTATATAACTCATAAATAATTATTCTAACTACCAAAAATATTAATCTAAAAAGAAAATGAAGTTTGGAGAAAATCACCTTATTTTCCCAAACTGAGCTCTTTAAGGATCTGGCTTGAAAATGGTGATTAAACCTTTGAGTGAGATAATTTGATGATTTAATGTATTACTTCCAAGTATTAATACATTAGAAGACAAATGGAACTGATTAGAGAGAGATAGGAGAAGAAATGAAGAAGAAAGAAAGAAAAGAAGAGAAATTATCGTGAAAAGAATGGCTACTGCTTCGCCATTAAATAAGCTACTACCTCGCTAATTTCCCACTTCGCTACTTTCTACTTCAGCAAATCCCACTTCAGAAATTCCCACTTCGGCAATTTCCACTTCACCAAATGCCACCTCGGTAATTGCCACTTTGCTGAATCCTGCTTCGCCAAATGCCACCTCGGTAATTGCCACTTTGCTGAATTCTGCTTCACCAATCCCACTTCGCAGAATTCCACCTTGCCAATCCCACTTTGTAGAATTCCACCTTGCCAATCCCACTTCGCAGAATTCCACCTCGCCAATTCCACTTCGCAGAATTCCACCTCGCCAATCCCACTTCGCAGAATTCTACCTCGCCAATCCCACTTTGTAGAATTCCACTTCGCCAGCTCGATCAGCTTCTAACTACCTATAAATCGAGGAGCCATCACACACTATCTATTCTGCCGAGCTGGAAAACCTTCCCCGCCAACTCGCACTAAACCTAGCTCGCAATTGAGCTACAGACATCCAAACTCCTCCATTCCTTTTGTCGCTTAAAAATAGACACTCAGGGTCCAACATATCCAAAATTCATATCAGAAGGAAGTCTACATAATTTATGATGATTTTTTAAATTCACCCAGACTTTACTCAGTCTCCACATTCTCAGATTAAACAAACAAACTCAGACTTGAAGATAAAACATAAATCTATAATTCTTATGCTTTACACATTTCTAAATTATTCCTTTAAGATCATGAAAACTGATTCACAATAATCCTTCTAAACACAGATTCTGAAATTCTTAAAATTATAATCTATTCACAATCATCACAGCAAACAGAAATAAATAATAAAATAAAAAATAACAGGTATTACATTCTTTTCCTTTTAATTAAATTTGTCCTCGAATTTAAAGAGCTTACTTTAAACTTGAAATAAATTGGGATACTTGGCTCACATAAACTGCTCACTCTCCCAAGTGCACTCTTCCATTACTTGATTCTTCCATAAGACCTTAACCATTTCTATCTCTTTGTTCCTTAACTTTTTTATCATTTTATCAACAATTGCCATAGGAACCTCTTCATAAGTCAAGTCTTGCTGAAGATCTACTACTTGAGCTTGCAACACATGAGAAGAATCTGCCACATACCTTCGAAGTATTGACACATGGAATACTGGATGCACATTGTTCGAATTTGGTGGCAAGGCTAACTTATATGAAACCTTCCCAACCTTATCTAAAATCTCAAATGGTCCGATGTACCTTGAAGATAACTTACCTTTCTTGCCAAACCTTAAGACTCCTTTCATAGGCGAAACCTTTAAGAATACTAAGTCTCCAACTACAAACTGAAGGTCTCTCCTCCTAAGGTTTGCATAACTCTTTTGTCGATTGAAGGTTGTCTTCAATCTTTCCCTTATGAGTGGAACCTTCTCTGCTTTACATTGACCCAATTCAGGCCCTTCAATATGCTTCTCTCCCACATCATCCCAACATAAAGGAGACCTACACCTCTTACCATATACAGCTTCATAGGGAGACATCTGAATAGTCGAGTGATAGCTATTGTTGTAGGCAAACTCTATCAATGGCAAGTGCTTATCCCAATTTCCTCCAAAATCTAAAATGCACATCCTTACATATCTTCTAGAGTTTGGATAGTTCTCTCTGACTGCCCATCTGTGTGCGGATGAAAAGCTATGCTAAAATCAAGTTGAGTACCCAAAGATTCTTGCTATTTCTGCCAAAATCTTGAAGTAAACTGGGTACCTCTATCAGATATGATGGAAACTAGTATTCCATGGAGTCTTACTACCTCATCAATATATATCTGTGCATACTGAGAAGCTGTGTAGATTGTCTTGACTGGCAAAAAGTGAGCTGACTTTGTCAATCTATGAACAACTACCCATATTGAGTCATGCCCACTTGAAGTCCTTGGCAACCCTACAACAAAATCTATGGTTATTCTCTCCCATTTCCATTCTGACAAAGGTAACTATTGAAGTAGTCCTGAAGGTTTCTGATGCTCAAATTTCACTTGTTGACAAGTCAAACATCTTGCCACAAACTCAGCTACATCC
Organism: Aleurites moluccanus; assembly: GCA_948193065.1. Classification (NCBI taxonomy): domain Eukaryota; kingdom Viridiplantae; phylum Streptophyta; class Magnoliopsida; order Malpighiales; family Euphorbiaceae; genus Aleurites; species Aleurites moluccanus. Next base: position 4,704 of record CANXYC010239449.1, on the reverse strand, counting down.
TTTTTCATTCCACTCCACCAATAGGAATTCTTAATGTCATGGTACATCTTTGTTGCACCTGGATGCACATTATACTTGGCTTGATGTGCTTCCTTAAGAACCATATCTCTTAAACCATCAATTGCTGGAACACACAACCTGTTACCATGCCTCAACATGCCATCAGTCATAACAAATCCGGGAGCTTTCTCTGATGCCACATTGTTCTTTAGCTTCACCAACTGAGGATCTTTGTCTAGAGCTTCTCTAAGCTGGTCAATGAGAACCGGCTTGACTTGAAAATATGCTAAAAGCACTCCTAAATCTGACAAATCCATACTGATTCCCATATCATACAATTTCTTCATTTCCCTCACTAATGATCTTCTACTCACTTGGAAATGGGCTAAGCTTCCCAAAGACTTCCTGCTCAATGCATCTGCCACTACATTAGCCTTTCCTGGATGATATAAGATTTCACAGTCATAATCCTTAAGCAATTCAACCCATCTTCTTTGCCTAAGGATAAGATCTTTTTGCTGAAATATATATTTTAAACTCTTGTGATATATGAAGATCTCACACTTCTCTCCATACATATAATGTCTCCATATCTTCAAGGCAAACACAACTACAACCATTTCAAGATCATATGTTGGATAATTCACCTCATGCTTCCTCAACTGCCTAGAAGTATAGGCTACCACCTTACCATGCTGCATAAGCACACAACCAAGCCCTACTCTCGATGCATCACAATACACCGCATAACCTCATTCACCAGACAGCAAAGCTAAAATATGTGTCGTGGTGAGACATGTCTTTAACTTTTGGAAACTCTTATCACATGCATATGTCCATAAGAATTTCACTTGCTTCTGGGTAAGCTTACTCAAAGGAGCTGTAATCTTGGAGAAGTCTTGAACAAACCTTTTGTAGTAGCCTGCCAAACCCAAGAAACTTCTAACTTCTGAAATATTCTTGGGTCTAGGCTAGCTAAGAATTGCATCCACCTTTCTAGGATCAACTCCAAGCCCATACTTGCTCATTATATGCCCTAGAAATCCCACACTCTCAAGCCAAAACTCACACTTCAAAAGTTTAGCAAACAACTGATGTTCTCTCAAAGTCTGCAACACAATCCTAAGATGTTCTCCATGCTCTTCTTCACTTTCTGAATACACAAGAATATCATCAATAAACACAATGACAAACTTGTCCAAAAATAGCTTGAAGACCCGGTTCATCAAGTCTATAAATGCAGCTGGTGCATTAGTCAATCCAAATTGTAATACTAGAAACTCATAGTGACCATATCTTGTTCGGAAAGTTGTCTTAACACATCTTCATTTCGAATCCTCAATTGATGTTAACTTGATCTCAAGTCTATCTTGGAGAAATGACTTGTACCTTGCAACTGATCAAATAAATCATCTATTCTTGGCAAGGGATATTTATTCTTGATAGTTGCTTTGTTGAACTGTCTGTAATCTATGCATAATCTCATAGAACCATCCTTCTTCTTCACAAAGAGTACTGGTGCACCCCTTGGTGAACTGCTAAGTCTGATAAATCCCTTATCAAGCAAATCTTGTAATTAAGTCTTTAACTCTCTCAATTCTACTGGTGCCATATGATATAGAGGAATAGAAATCGGATTTATGCCAGATAGCAACTCAATACCAAATTCTATCTCTATATCTAGTGGCAAACAAGGTAACTCTTCAGGAAATACATCCGGAAACTCTCTAGCAATAGGAATCTTCTCCAAATCCTTTACTTCCTTTTGAGTATCTCGGACATAAGCCAAATATCATTGGCACCCTTTCTTCATTAATCTCTTCGCTCCTAAGACTGATATCATATTATATGGTGCTTCACTCCATTCCCCTTGGAACTCAAACTCCTCACCCAAAGGTGGCTTGAAGACTAACTTCTTCCCATTGCAATCTATGGTTGCATAATACTTGGACAACCAATCCATGCCCAAAATCACATCAAATTCTAACACCGGCAACACAATCAAATCTACTTCTAAACTCTTTCCACTTATGCTAACCACACAAGATGGATAAATATCATAAACTTTAATCTCTTCCTCTAAAGGAGTCAATACTACCAAAGCATTCTTAAGCAATTCACATGGCACATTCAATTTCTTAGCAAAACATGAAGAAACAAATGAATATGTAGCTCCTGAATCAAACAACACTCTAGCATTCAAAGCCTAAATAGGAAGGATACCTATGACCACAATGTTAGAAGTTTGGGCCTCTTGCTGCGTAAGAGCAAACACTCTTCCTCTACCTCATCCCATAGGTGCCTAACCAATAGCTTGATCAAAAGTCTGACTTGAACCTCTACCTGCCTCTAGAGTCCTACCCAACATACCACGACCTACGCCGGACTACTGACCAATACTCCTCTCTCTAACCATCTAAACTGTAGTCTAAGAAGGCTGTGGTATAGCTCCAAAAGAAGGTTGTGGACAATCCTTAAGTAAATGACCATGCTTTCCACATCCATAACATGCACCTGACCCAAAGAAACAAGGTCCTCTATGAAGCTTACCACATATAGGGCAAGAAGGATTAGAAGTCCTGGGTGGTGCAAAACTGGCAGTACCATAACTTATTTGAGAAGTGAATCTAGAGGGATTTGGTCTCTGTTGTGATCTCCCTGAAGGTCCTCTATATCCACTCTGAGAAGCCGATTGGTGAGAGATATTCATACTCTTCACCCCGCTATCCTGCCTGGAGGAACTTCCAATCTTTGCCTTCTTCTTCTCTTCCCATTCTGATCTAACTTCCATCTCTCTATTATCTATCACTCTAGCTTTATCCACAAGCTTAGAGTAAGAGTAAAACTCAAGAGCAATCAAGAATTTAAACAATGGAGCTATAAGTCCTCTACGGAACCTCTGAATCCAAGCTGCTTCTGTAGGCACAAGAGCTGGAGCAAACTTACTCAACTGACTGAATTTCTTTACATACTCTGAAACATTCATACCAGGAGTCTGAACCAGCCTCTCAAACTCAATGAACTTAGCATCCCTTACACTTTCTTGAAGAAACTCATTAAGAACTAACTCTTTGAACCTCTCCCAAGATAACTCTTCATGACCCCGAAGTATACCTTGAATACTCCATCTAAACCAATCTTTAGCTTCGGCCTTCATCAAATATCCCACAAACTCAACCGTTCTCCTATCAGAGATCCTCAAAATCTGAATTTTCTCCTCTATCTCTTCAAGAAAATATGTAGGATCAACCTCACCTTTATACTCTGAAGGTTTGAGCTTCAAGAATTTCTCAAATGAAACTTCCTTAACCTAAGGTACCACTGTTAGTGGGGGTGGAGGAACTATAGGAGGAACTGGAACATCAGGAACTACATGTACTGGGGGAGCCTGCTGCTGCCTCTGCTGAGTAATAAACTCAGCTATCGTCTCATAGTCCCTCTATAACTGATCCAACTGCTGGGCCATATAAACCACATCTACTTGTGGCTCTGGAGGAACATCATCACCTCCCACTCTACCCACTGACCCTTCAGAAGGTAACTCTCTTCTAGGACGGCCTTTACCATGTCCTTTTACTTGCCTCGGAGGCATCTAGATACTAATAAGAGAAACAAAGCAAACTTAGACTTAAAATATAAGATTAACATATATCTATACCAAACGAATACACAACATTGATGTGAAATGAATCATATGCTCCGTAGTCATCTTAATCAAGCACTTATACTAAGGAACTTGCACATCATCTATCTATCTTATAATTATAAACCTATAGCCCTTATACCACCTCTGTCACACCCCAACACCACCGGTGCGACGGTCCTAGGGCAAGGGTAGGCATAAGGCCATCATAAACTCGTAGAACCCATAACTAAACTTGTTTCATACATAATAGCATACACTAATTCAATGCAAAACATCATATCTCATCAATTATTATTTTATATCATAACATCTCCACTTGTTCCCTACCGATCAAAAGACAATTCTTACATCAATATGGAACAAAGTAGAATCTACAAATACCATTCCATATCTATCTACGGAGCTCTAAAGGAGTACATCTCAATAGACACACACATATATATATATATAACAAAATAATATCCAGATGTAAATATATATATATATATAACAAAATAATATCCAGATGTATATATATATAACAAAATAATATCCAAAATAATTACATCCAAGCTTCTTGTGAAGAAGAAATTAAGAAGCTCTATCCTCTAGATTAGCTCTCTCTCGAGCTACACTAGCACCTGAAACCACAGAAGAGGGATGAGCCTTCAACTCAATAAGATATGAACTACATAATGTGTTAGGTAAATCAAGAATATGAGTATCAAATCATGAACATATACATATACATATACTTGGGCATGAAAGAATCATAAGCTTGTATTTGAAGAAAAATATAAGTGCTTACAACAAATAGCACTATCAAATCATATCATAAGCAAATTAGGGTTCTCATTTAGCACATAAGAATGCCTACAAAGAATAGCATTATCAAATCACATATATGATAGAACTGATATCATATCATAACGTATCAGTAGCCTTGCTACCTTAACTTGCACATATGCTTGCGCGGGCATATGCCTAGAGCTCATGGCCCCCTCTAGGTAGAACACTGATAAAAATCCTATCAGCTGGGCTCCCATTATGCACATGGACCAATGAATTTACTCTCATTG
>CANXYC010239304.1:0-10922 GCA_948193065.1 Aleurites moluccanus | reverse complement strand
CAAGATATGGAAATTGACATAATTCATTTAGGGTTTCCAAATGGGAAAATTCACTAACTAGCTTAAATGGTGTAATCTACTTCACTAACCCTCTTAACTAACATATAATTCAACTAATTAAACCATAAATTAAAATAAAACAACAACTTATCAACTTGATGAATAGTGACCGAAATTTTCCTTCCGAAGATCACAAGAATCCCTTTGGTTTCTTGGTTGGATTTTGATGGAAACAAGATAATTAGATTGGACTCATAAATTTTCTATGGTTTTTCTTTACAAAATGAAGCAAAAATGGATGGGCTAGCTACTAGGAATATTCGGCCATGAAGGGAAAGAAAAGAAGAAGACAACAATAGTGGAGGAAGACTTATGGTTGACTTATACATAGTGATTTTACAACTTTCACTTTTTTACAAAATTACTACTCTTTAAAATCTCAATATTCCCAAACTCTTTTCAATTCTTTTTTTCCACCAAAAATTCACATAAATTTATATAAGATTTTAGGTGTAGGTCACTCTTAAAAATATTGAAATTCACCGTTGGCCTATTTCCCCGGCACTGTAATTAACACCGCCTTTTTTGAGACAGTGTCACAAAAGTGACTCGGTTGGGGCTCAAAAATTCTCTGGTGTTACAGTCGAGCTATGAGCAAGCCCCCGCTGCCACGCCAACTATAACTCATCAAATCATGCTCATCAATTATAATCATCATATCATTACCCATAACCTAAGTGGTTCTATGTCATCCCACTCCCATCTAACAATCACAAATAATATGCAGCACAAATGATAATGAATCAAACACATGTTAAAATGTTGAGTAATGTACATGAAGCATGAAAAACAAGATAATATATTAGGAAATATCACCCGTGATGCGATGACAACTAAATTAGCTTTCACTCTAGAGAACTTAGATGAGTTTGAATATATTCTGCCGAAATTTTGACAAAATCACCCTTAAAACTAGAATATTTTTCTAGCAAAAATAAAATAAATAACACTTCTAAATAATCATAATAATCAATATCAATGACTCTTTTTTGGGTCTCCAATGTCAATAATAAACATTCTCAATAAGGATTTATGTGCCTCAATTATTTGATATAGTTTAATAATTATAAATATTTATTAAAATTTTTATTCTAATATTATACTGCACCCGAAAACTGTCAATGTTTACCACTTCTTATATTAAATATTTTATAAAGGGAAATCAGATTCATGTAGCTCTCAAAATACGGATAACATATAATTTCCTTATATTTTATTTATTAAATTTCTACCAATAACTCTACAAGTTCACCTTCATGGATATTGTCAGAATTAATAACTCTACAAGTTGCAGTCAGCTTAGAATACATACATTTAACAATTATCAAATGATAAACAGAAATTTGGCATCCAATTACTCAATTTTCAAACAATCAATATTTATATTTAGGAACAATACTCATGCAATCTCATCAAAACTCAAATTAGATCACAAATTATCAAATTCCAAAATATACTTGTCAGATTACTTTAATTATTTAGATAAAAATCAGCTCTTTTTTAGTTGTTTAACTGCACATTGCACAGGTCAGTGATTTATTTATTTTTTATTTAAGAAAAATAGTAAACATTCACTATAGAAATCACAATAGATATTATGATTTGTATGTTCCTAAACTCAATAGCATAAAAGAGATAATGTCTAACAGATAGAGTGAAACAAAGACAAAGAAAGATAAGACTCAAGCAACACTTTTATAAAAAATGAAACAATCTAGTCAACTGTTAATAAAGAGCAGGAAAATAAGTTACTACCAGGGACCAAGAGTCATGATCCTGTACAAGAAGCTCAAAATCACTACACCAAGCCCAAATGAACTAGTAATACTTCAATCACTTTGTCTTTTAATTAAACAAAACCCAATGAAATGAACATATCACATCCCAATAGCTAACAACTCCTAGTATTGATATACCCCTAAATATTGAAATTTAAACATCTATAGGGTCTCCAGTTACAGAAATTAACATACCTAAGATGTTACATGAATTCAGAAAGTTGAAATTTGATGAATTGAACAAAATTACAGTAGCAAGTTTCGTTCATTGGCATTCAATATTTACATTTGTAATTCATTCGTTTTTATTTCTATAAATTATTTTTGTGAATCTGAATTTATAATACAAATTTAATTACTTTTATATTATGTTTGATTTAATTCTACTAAAAAATTTATTTCATTAACAAATGAATTCTCATGTTTGGTATATTAAATAATAAATATAGAACTCATTTCAAATGAAATGAATATTGTGTTTGGTATAATTTTAAAATTCATTTTAATATTTAATTTGATTAAAAATACCTCTATAAATATATTATTTATTTACTTATTTTCTTTTTAAAAGTTTCATATTATATTAATAAAAATATAATTATTTATAACTCAATTTAATATTTATCAATAATACCTTTTTATATACACTATTTTTCAAAAATAAAATATAATTTTAGTTAGAAATAATTAAATTTATTAAGGGTATATATTTATAAAAGAATTTAAAGAAAAAAAAAAGTTAGCTATTTCCAATTCTCTCATTTCAAGATCTTTGATTATAATATTTAAAAAGAAAATTATTAATATTTTTTTATTAATAAATTATATAATATTTTATTACTACAATGGTTGATTTTTTTTTTAAAAAATAAAGATTATGTATTTAATTGAATAAAATAAATTCAAAAGATTTAATTGCATATTTCATTATAATTGTAATAACGTTAATTAAATTCTAAAACGATTAAAGATAGTTTTACGAAACAAGTATTAGTAGTTAAATTTTTATAAAATTTAGTAAGTGCATTAGTTAGAAATGATTATAAAATACCTAAATTAGAGGACTTAGAATTATTAGAAAAATAGTTAGGAGATTAAAATTAGATAAATATTGAGTGAAATTGATAAAATATAAATGCTCAAGTAGTAAATAGAAGAATAAGAAGAGGAAAAATTGTAATTTTATAATTTTTGCGAAGTGTAGGTCAAAAAAGTAATTTGACCAATAAATAAATAAAAAATAAATAAATGGGCAAGTGGCCAGCCAAGTGGAACTTTTTTCCACTCAAAATAATTGATTTATTTCTCTTAAATTAACATAGACATAAAACTATGTTATATACATTTTCCTTTCTTTTTTCTTGATTTTTATTTTTTAAAATTTATAATTGGTCATATTAGTCTTTAAATAATTATAATTAAAAAAAAAAAGAAATTATCATCTTCTTCATCCTCTTCTCCCTTACCCACAATTTTCACCCTCATCTTATAAAAAATTGTACTTAAACTTTACTCACTTAAATCACCTTTCCACCATCTCAACTTTAAGTTTTTCTACCTATAAGCTTCATTCCTCATTAAATTGGTAGGAAATTTCTTAATAATTGGAAGAACTTCTCTCAAGACTTCAAGAGGTAAAATCTTAAATTAGCTTTATAATTTGAGTTAATGAGTTTTAATGGTAGTTTAGAGGTTTAATTGGAGAAAGAAAGTTATATTAGAGGCAAATTCTTGAAATTTTGAAATTTTTGTGTCTTGATAGAATTTTGAGATTGGGTTTTGGTGTCCTTAAAATAGAAATTTAAAAATTCATAAAACATAAAAATTGTAGATATATATGTGTAAATTATATGTGTTTAAGGAAATTTTATCCAATTCGTGCTGTGTTGAGAGATATGGAACATTAAGTAAGACTGACTCGGGTTAAAGTTTTGACTGAGAGACCCTAATGTGTTTTGTATTTTTGAGTACGTTAAGGTCAAAATCAGAGAAAACTCAAAATATAAAAGATGTTTCTATGTCTTAGTTAAATTTTAGTAAAAACAGAAAATCATTTGGACATCTATATTTTGAGATATGAATAAAACAATAGAGGTTGCTCAGATAAGATTTACATGACAGATTTTAGGATGCAGACAAATTTAGTAAATTCACCATAATTCATGTAGTATCGAGAAAAAATAGAATTTTTAGTATGTTAAACTCTCATATGTCTAGTTTAATTATCAAAAAGAATTGAAGTAATTTGATGAGTATAACTAAAGAAATTAACAAAAGTAACTAAACTGCTAGAAACCAAATTATAGAAAATTGAAAGGAATAGTTACAATTTGATTCACATTATATGAAATTAAAGTGAATTGAGTATTAAAACTATCTAATTACTCTTATAGCTTCAAAAGAAAAAGATAAAGAAGAAGAGCCATTGGATCACTCATTTTACTTGTGTTAGAGTGGAAGGTTAAGTTTTTGGAGTTAGAATTGTAAAGGTGAGTATGTATATATGTCATTTTACTTGAATTTGAATCCAAATGAAATTTATTAATGTTTCATTGCTTTGAATCTTTGAATGATTGAAACCCTAATTATTGGATGAATGCTTATTGTAACTTTGAAAATGATTGACTATGGAACTTCTTTTTATTGCCAATTTTAAACCTTGAATTGGATCCCAACCTAATATGCTAATGACAGACCTACTCACCTGATAGAGTAGGATAACAATTGTATCTAGCATTGTGTACAATAAGATTATATAGAAGTCCCCAACTAGGAGGGGTGTTCTCAGCCATACAGTCTGATCAGCTGTATGAGTGATAATCATGCTGCCAGTTGTAGCCTCTACTTCAATATACAGATTGGAAATCTGTCATTATTGAAAACCATTTATTATTATTCCTTTTGATCAATTGAAAATATTTGGAATATTGATTGCATCAATTACCCTTATTTCATTACTTTATTACTATAAATTTCCAATGGCTAATCTGTTTGATTATCTTTATTGTTCATTTATTCTGTAACTTTTATTTGCCGAGCCTATCACCTCCCTTGTGAGCTACTTTTCTAAACCTAACCTTACAAGTGAAGTGACATATATACATTACTCATTGAGAGTTATCTCACCCTTTAGTGGTTTAATTTTTTTTAGGGGATCGATAGATTAGTGAGGTTCCAGCTTCCGCCTTTCTTCTACTGTGAACCAACCATATCTAAGTATAGTCTCCATTTTTTTTTTTTTTTTTAGTTTTGGATCTTAGATGCTCCATGGTTTGTAAAGAATTAATTAACTGTTGGTTATTTAAATAATTTTAAATACTAAACAAATGATGATTACTAGTTATGTATATATGTTGGTAATAACCTAATGAATATAATTAGTGTTGATAATGCGAATAATGACTTGAGATTTATCAAAGTTTTATAGATGAAAAATTTGCTTATGAAGTTGAAGGTATAAGGATGGGATTATTGGAAGTGTAATCTTTTCTGCAGGTTGTGTATTGAAATTTGTTGAAGAGATGGACTTGGTCTTAGGTAATAGGTGTAAAAATAAAGGAAACTTTACCAAAAAATTTATGTAAAATCATTAATTGGGATTCTACGGGATTAGGTAGCCTTACACCTTCCCATTCCCTAGGACTGTCATATCGCCTGAAGTGGGGGATGTGACAAAGTTGGTATCAGAGCAAAGATTAAAATTTAAAATAATTAATTAAGAATAAGTAACATAAAATATAAGTGAACCATGAAGCAATAAGAATTTTTGTATCGTCAATTTTATGTCATCTGTTATATGTGTTTATCTGCATAGTTTTAACTAATAATTGTTCATTCTGCTTGTTATAGTAAATGCGCCTAGAGAATGTCCTAAAGGACAAGACAGAGGTTAGGGAGTTGCTCGACAGGAGCCAGTTAGACGGGATCCCCCTCGATTTGGTAGATGATTAGAGGATGATGTAGCTTCCAATGTATCAATAGAAAGAGCTGAATTTATGGAACCACCGCCTGTGAGAAAAAAAGTGGATGTGGAAGGAGAAAAAATAAATGAAAATGTGGGAATGGTAAATGAGCAGTTGATGGGAGAAAACGAAGAGTTGAGAAGACAAATAGAAGAATTGAGAAAGGGAAGACAAGAACCTGCACCAGCAGTAGTTCCAACACTGGCACCAGAGCCTGTTCATTTTCCACCTATGGTACCTCCTCTGAGGCCTGTGATTAGACGTGAGGCTCAAAGAGCTATTGATGAAGGTGGTGTTTCTATGTTCAATTTTTTGAAGTTGGGACTGCCTGAATTTAGAGGTGAGCAGGGAGATGAGCCTAGTGATTTCTTGGAGTAGGTAGAGAAAGTTGTGATAAGACTATCCTACTCCGACGCTCAGGCTATTGAGTTGATTAGGTTATTATTAAAGAATAAAGCTTGGACTTGGTTTTTAAGGCATATAGAAGTCATATTGTATGGTGATAATCCTCCGAGTTGGGAAGAATTCAAGCAATTGTTGATGGATGAGTTTCTTACAAAGGGAGAGAAAGACAGAAGGATGGTTCAATTTAAAAGACTATATCACGGTAGTATGAGTGTACAAGAATATGCTGATGAGTTTCAGAGATTAATGAATTATGAAAGGAAGATTGTTCCAAATGAGGCTACAAAGATTAGCCGTTTCAGGAGAGGATTGCATGCATTCCTACATAATGCCTTATTGGCTGTGGAGTTCACATATTTGACAAAGTTGATTGATAAGGCTACCCATATGAAGCTGAAATATAAAGAAGAAAGAGAAAACAATGAGAAAAGAAGGAAGGGTGGTAACAGAGGTTAGAAAAGTCAAAGGAGAACTGAGGGGTAGAGTATACAGTCTAGACCTACTAAGAGTGTTTATAGACCTCCACAGAGCCAACCAGCTGTTAGTATTGGTAGAGAACAGTCTAGATCTGAGGTAGCTTCATTAGCTCCATAAGTATTTGCTAGTGTATCCAGAGCAGATCAGTCATCACAAGCTATACCTGCTTGTACTAGGTGTGGCAGGAGACATCCCAGTATTTGTAGATGGTAGACAAGAGCCTGTTTAAGGTATGGCCAATAGGGCCATTTTATTAAAGACTGTCCCATCATCAAAACTCAACAGGGAGCATCATCATCTTCACAACCTACTGTTCAGCAGAATCAAGGTACTTCTAGAGCACTTGTAGGCAGAGGTAGAGGACAAGATTCAGTACAGAGTTCATCTCAGCTACTAGCTGCCAGAGGTCAGGGCAGAGTGTTTGCCCTCAATCAGTAGGAGGCCTGATCATTAAACACCACTGTGGGAGGTATAATATTTATTTAACATGAATTAGCTAATGTACTTTTTGATTCGGGCACTGTGCATTCTTTTGTGTCATCACCTTTTGCAAAGAAATTAGGAAAGGGTAGTAGAGAAATACAAATACTCTTAGAGGTTTCTTCCCTCTTAAGTAGAACAATAATGGTGGATCATGAGCATAGTGATTGTACAGTAGAGATTAATGGAAGAGAATTTCCCTGATCTTGATAGAATTGCATGTGCTGGAAATGGATGTAATTTTGGGAATGGATTAGTTGTCACTGCATCATGCTACCATTGATTCTTTTGGGAAGAAAGTAGAGTTTAAAACTGAAGGGCAACCAGTTTTTGTCTTTCAGGGTGAAAAGGAGAGCAGTTTAGCCTGCATAATTTCTGCTATTGCAGTAAAGAGACTTCTAAGTAAGGGATACCAAGGATACTTGGCTAATATAGTTGATACTCAAGTGAATGATAAGGGGTTGGACCAGATTCCAATAGTAAATGAGTTCCCGGATGTGTTTCCTAAAAACTTGTCTGGATTACCACCAGAGCGAGAAAATGAGTTTGAGATTAATGTGTATCCGAGGATTAATCCAATTTCTATTCCGCCTTATCGGATGGCACCTACTGAGTTGAAAGAGTTGAAGGTGCAGTTACAGGAGTTGTTGGATAAAGGCTTTATTCAGCCTAGTAGTTCACTATGGGGAGCACCTATTTTATTTGTGAAGATTAAGGATGGAAAGCTCCGTATGTATATTGACTACAAGCAGTTGAATAAAGTGACTGTGAAGAATAAATATCCTTTGCCTATAATCGATAATCTCATTGATTAGTTGCAAGGAGCTAATCATTTTTCAAAAATTAATCTTCGATTAGGCTATTATCAATTGAGAATTCGGAAAGAGGATATACCGAAGACAGCTTTTCCAACTCGATATGGGCATTATAAGTTCTTGATGCTGCCATTCGGGTTAACTAATGCTCCAGCATCATTTATAGATTTAATGAACCGGGTGTTCAAATTTTTCTTGGATAGATTTGTTATCATCTTCATAGATGATATACTTGTCTATTCTAATAGTTGAGAAGAGCATGAAGAACACCTGAGAATTGTATTGCAGATATGGAGGGAACATAAATTGTATGCCAAGCTATCAAAGTATGAGTTCAGGTTAGATGAAGTGTGTTTCTTAGGACAAGTTATTGGTAAAGACCGGATTAAAGTGGATCCTAAGAAAGTAGAAGCAGTTGTAAATTGGCCTCAACCAATGAATGTTAGAATGGCAGGTTACTATAGGAGATTTGTTAAAGATTTCTCTAAGATAGTTGCTTTGCTAACCAAATTGACTAGGAAGCAAGTTAAATTCCAGTGGGATGATTCTTGTGAGGAGAGTTTTTAGAAACTTAAGACATATCTCACTACTGCTCCGATACTTGGAATGGGAGGATTTTCTATGTATTGTGATGCTTTTAGAGTGGGTTTAGATTGTGTGTTGATGCAGAATGGGAAAGTAATTGCTTATGCTTCCCGATAATTGAAAAGACATGAGTTGAATTACCCTACCCACTATTTGCAAATGGCTGCTGTGGTTTTTGTCTTGAAAATCTGGAGATATTATTTACATGGTGAAAAGTGTGAGATCCATACAAATCATAAAAGTCTTCAATACATTCTGCAGCAGAAAGATTTAAATTTACGGCAAAGAAGAAAGATTTAAATTTACGGCAAAGAAGATGGATGGAATTAGTGAAAGACTATAATTTTCAGATTCTTTACCATTAGGGAAAGCAAATATAGTTGCAGATGCTTTAAGTCGTAAATCGATTGATAGCTTATCACATATAACAATTCACAGAAAGCCAATTGTGAAAGGGTTAAAAGAGTTGTTTGATATGGGTATGCAATTGCAGATATCTGATTCCTTAGCATTGATTGCCCGGTTTCAAGTGAGGCCTATGTTGATTGATGAGATTAAAGTCTCACAGGATGCAGATTCTCAATTAGTGAAGTTGAAAGGAGATGTCCAGGTAGGGAAAACTTCTGAGTTCCGGATAGATAATGTGTAATACCTTAGAAATACATAACAGGTTTTAGTGAATAAAATTCTCAGTATATAGATTAAAATCATCAAAATAACCAATAATAATTTTAGAAAACCAATTAGAGCAAAAACAAAAAAAAAATCGGAAAACGTCGGTACCGATATCACCGCCGTAAAAATAGCGGAACGGACGACGGATGAATTTTTTGAATTTGGATTGAGGATAATTGATAATTAATATTCATATGTGAATACAGTAAAAAGAAATTTGAGAAAATATTACAAAACGCTCAAAAAATAAGCAAAAGAGTATTTTCGGTGAATAGTGAAATTTATCGATCCGAGTTTCAGAATGACTCTGAAACTATTTTTATTAAATAATATTAATTAAAATATGATGTTTAAATATTAACTTTGAGTTCTAATTCCCGACGAAACTTTCGGAATAAATTACCGAGCGAAAAAGGGCCAAAACCAAATTTAGAAAATTTTGAGGACTAAAGTGTAATTTATCTATTTTGTCTTATTATATAAGCACAAAATAGGCAGAATTTCTGCTATTTCCATTTCTTCACCCGTGACCATTTCCTTTCTTCTTTCTTTCATTTTTCAAGCTAAATTTGTGAAGGAAATTTGTTCCAAACCTAAAACTAAAACCATACAATCATCAACCAACCAAAATTAACCATAGAAAATCAATAATTTTGAAGAACAATGAAGGAGCAAATTTTGGCCAAAATGGGGTTTTGAGGTAAATGGTTTGTTTGTTTGATTTTTTGGTTTAAATAGATTAATTAGGTGATAAAAGGAATGGGTAAATTGTTTAATTGCATCAATTGATGCATTAAACAATTTTTCCCAATTTAAAACCCTAAAATTGAAGTTGTATAAATCGATTTTGAGTTTATGGATTAGGATAGGTAAATTGACTGTAGAATAAGTCAATTGGGTATTTATAGGTATTTAATTGACATTCGTTTCGTTACAGAAAACTCGTTCGAGAAAAATCGTCAAATTTGGCCTAAACCGAGGATTTAGGAATTTGGTAGCAATTGCTTTGCTTTTGGTGATTTGGAGGTTTAGGTGAGTCTAATATGCATCAATTTACTTACCCTAATTGATAGAATTGAATTTGGAATCCATTTGTGTAAATGGTATCTTGGCCGAACCCTAATTGGCTTTTTTTGCCTATGATATTTGCCTTGTTCTTTCTTTGGTTTCCATTGCTTATTTGATGTCTTATTTGAAGATTATTGAGTTGTGGTTGTTGCCTATAAATTGCTTTCTATATGCATGTTTGTTAATATTTGGGGCAATATTGATATTGCGCCGAAACCATGCCGAAAAATTCGTAGGCCAACCATTTGAATGCCACCGTCGCCAACGACCATGGCATGCCAATTGCGTCAACTTTTGACCGCAAAATGACCAAAATATATTTGTTTTCATTTTTGGTCGTCAGACCTTTAGTCTTCGTTTCATTGATTATTATTGATATTTTATTATTTTAGGCTCATTAATTGATTCTAATGAGCTCTTGTTACTTAACTACTATTGATTGATTGATATTGAGTTTGTTGAGATTGAGGATACCATTGCGGTATAATGGTGTCCATTGATAATTTTCCTTCTTATGTTGACCTTATATGATATAACAGAGCTACCAATTCGACAGGGTAGCGGGAAAATACTGTCGACCTTGTGCACATTGTATTACTGATACCCTAGCTAGGAAA